>CM031236.1:543747253-544004201 GCA_018340775.1 Taxus wallichiana var. yunnanensis
AGGTTATTAAAATCTATAATGAATCTGTAGGTTGGAAAGGAAGCTATTTGTAAAATGGATGAGGCCTTTTCGAGATAATAATAATATAAATCTGAATTTGGTAGTGTGGAGTGAGATCGGATCGAAGACCCAAACTTACTCCTTCAAGAGAATGTGATCGATGATATTTCTAAGTTGTTTGAATATCAAAAGCCATGGAATTCCAAAGTGTCAAGTGCTAAAATATATTATCAAAAAAATGGATGATAAGCGAGTGGAGATAATGGATTCCCTGAATGATATCTCGAAGAGTTTTATATTTAAAATTGAAAGTTATTCAATGAAAATGTCGATGCTCGTCTTGAGGAGAAAATTAAAGAAAATTTCAAGGATTTGGTAAAGCATGATGATGAGGTTACTAGAACTTTCAATTGTGATTCCTTTGATGAGAATGGTATTATGCCAAAATTTCAAAGTAAGGCTAAGGAAAGTTGTGAACAAACTCAAGAGAGTTCCATTCATGATCACGAGGGAGATCGAGATGACAGATGTAGTAAACCACTATGCATGTGGACCTAGGGAAGAAGAAAATCAAGGGGTTATTAAATGATTCATGGAATACAATCACCGAATGATTATATGGGAATAAGGACAATAGGAAACTATGAAGGAAGAAAGCATTACAGGACTAGGCCAAGGATGAGTGGCCATGGGAGGGAAGATCCAAGCTCTGGGTTGGTTAAAGTTGTAGGGTTGACTGAGTCAAACCCTTGCAACTATTTTGCTATTTTTATGGGAGCTTGTTCCCTTAATTTAATAACATTTGTATTTTTATTAAAATGTTAGTTAAGGGCCCAACTTTCATGGCTCATCCTAAAAACTTATAAATAGTTGAGTATATGGAGTATTTTGTAGATATGACATAATAGAGATTTTTGGTGAAGTTTCTCTTCAAGCTTGGAAGAGTGCTTCAAGAATTTGTGAGACCTTTTAATCATATTCAGAGTTATACCTTGTTATGAAAACCTGATTTATTGTGTTGAATGATTAATCGATGCATGCTTTGTGAATGTGTGATTCCTTAGTATGAATGATTTGTTTGACTTTATCTCAGTTATCTTTTCATGTTGTGAGAGAATAATGTGATTATCTTTTCATAAATTGTGAGAAGCTTATTTTCCTTCTTTGATTAAAAGTTATATTAAATCATTATCCTTAATCACCTAAATGGATGCTTAAATTTTGCATGTGTTTTCCTCCTATAGATTAATTGTGTATCAAATCAAATCTTGTTTTCTCTTATGTATGTTCAAGTTTAACAAAGGAATGTATGCCCTTGGTTTGTGGTATTTTGTACCTTTCCAAGTTACAAAAGGTGAAGGTGGTTAACTACCCACATTAACCCTTCCGAAGGTTAACACCCCTTTATTTGATGCATCACCGTCCCTAGTATACTTTCATTCCCGTAGATCTTTTCCCTAAAACTCATGAAATGTTAGCCTAGGATTAGATAACCATTTTATTACACTAGGAGTAGTAAAGAACCCGGTTTAGGTAGAGGAGGTCAGCCTTCTTCGGAGGTTCACCTCGAGCCCAAGTCCCACGACTTGAGAGGTGATTCCATGTTTCACAATCACACCAAACGTCCTTAAAACATTTTGGCCATTCAGGGGTGTAGTGATTTGGTGACAACACTTATCCTTAAGCTCCCTTAAATCAATGGATACCATGGTATTTTTGTGTATGTTAATATTTGTATCCAGTCTGCAATTTTCAAAGTCTTTCAAAAAAACATTAGATTTGACCGCTGATTCTGAGCTTTAAACAAATTCTTATGAGAAAATTTAAGAGCTAAAGGTTTTCTATAGCTTCTTCTATATTCTGGAAAGTTTGGCCCTCAGAGTTTCCATGAACCTCTTTCCCATCCTCTTGCCCACCTCCACTGCTAAACTGGTTCTCATTATCCTCCTTCTAGTCACTAGAATCTGAGCTTACTTCAATGTTCTCCTGAGGTCCCAAAGCCTCACTCTCCTTTCTCTTCTTCTTAACATTTTCTTTGGCCAAACTTGACCTAGTCCTTTTGGCCACCGATTTCCCCACTTCCTCCATGCATGTGATATCAATTTTAGCTTCAGAATTCTCATTTTTCCCCAAATCTTCCTAACCGGGTTCACCAAATTAGCCCCAAATTTTTCATTTTTCCCAATGAGAGGGTACCCAACTTCAGCATTGCTTTAATTAGCCCTTGGTGCAACAGATGGGTAAAAGTGCCTTTTCCAACCTGCGTAATAGATTTGGCTAGAGAAATATATAGATAATTTGGAAAGTTGTAAAGCCTTCCATTTCTAACATGATTAAGCATTGGGAAATGATACCCATAGACAACCTTGTAACGCCCTTCCAGGGTTATGTATGACATCAATAACAGATCAATTTCATCATATGGTGAAGGAAAATCCTCCCTAGCATAACCATTATGAAGTTGTTTAAGAGCACCCTTACCTTACATGAAGTTGTCAATCTCCAAGCTATAATCGGACTTAGGTTTGAAAATACATCTTCCTTCCAGGGAAAGCCCTGTCACTCTAGCAATAAACTTTGGAGATATAGTGAAGGAGAAATTATGGACACAAACATGGCCTTCGTTCCAAGTTTTAGCCACTTCCACACTAAGATCTTCATCAAAACCATCAAAAAAATTTAAAAATTGCATCAAACTCATCGTTTCCAAAACTCGAAGCCTCCTTTGACATATTAGAGATCATGCCTAGCTCGGTTCACACCAAATCTCCTCCCATATTACCCCTGTAGCCCTTCTTCCTATTGTGATCCTACAAATTATCATTCCACTGTCTATTCAGGTAGCCACTTTTACAAAATATGTGTGAATGGCTCAAATTAATGAAAATATTTTCCCTTTCAATCCAATCTTTGGGATGATTGGATGTTATGTTTGGCATGAGTCTAAGAATCATCATTTCTAGAGACATCATCCTAGGAGGCCACCTCATCCTTATAATTCATCATTAAAAAGATATGGAATTGGGATCATAATCCCTTTTAGAGTATGAATTATTTTAGCTTCTAGGTTGGTGATTCTTCAACCACATTAAAATCTATAGCTTCCACCCCTTGTTAGCAAATATATATGCCAATCTATTTCCTTCCCGATAGATATGTTGGAATGATATTTCAGTGAAAGAAGACATTTTCCTTTTTGCATTTTTAATAAAGTATTCAATAAATAGAGAAGCTGTGTTTTTCCCTTCATACATGAGATGATATTCAAAGAGTCCCCTTCCATGATTAGGATCTTGTAACCTATGTCTTCTGCAAGCTTGAATCCTAATGCATAGCCGCTACCTCAAAGCAACATGATTATTTTATAGGACTAAATTAAAGAAGTAAGCAAGGATAAACTTACCATTTGCATCACGAAACACACCTCCTCCTCCAGCCTTCCAAGGTTCCCTTTAGCAGCTCCGTCAAAATTTAGTTTGATAAAACCCTCTCTAGGATTATTCCATCTTACCCCTTCTCTAGGATTACTTTTCTTAGGTTGGGGGTCATAAGTTAAGTTCCAATTGTTGATGATGTGCTTTTCTCTTTCCACAACTTCCACATCTTTATTCTTTAGGATAGAGAAATTGTTTCTAACAGCTTGTATGCATTTGTTAAAAATTATCCTGTTGGGAAGTTTCTTACCTTTGAAAATCCTTTGATTCCGTTCTTTCCAAACTTCCCACCATAGATGTCCAAGACTCATAATCCAAAGATTCTTTAGACCTTGGCTTATGAATGGACATCTCCATTGAGTCCAAGCAGATTGAACCTCCTTTGGGCTTACCCAGTTAACCAAAAACAAACCAAGGATAGAAGATAGAATTTGAAAAGAAAAAGTGCAGTCCAAAAACAAATGATTTACCATTTCCAAATTCTCTTCACATAGCGCACATCTATTTACCATATGAAACCCTCTTTTAGTAAGGTTGTCAACTGTAAGAATCTTATTTATCACCGTAAGCTAGCTAAAAATATTAACCTTGGGACTGATATTTTTGTTCCATATCTTGCCAGCTAATAGATCTTCCTCACTTGTCTCCTCCTCAAAGAATAAAGCATAAGCTGATTTGACTGAGAAGATTCCATTTTGTTCTTTGTGCCACACTATTCTATCTTGTTCCTCATTGTTATAAGACACATGGTTTTTAGGAATTCATTGAGGATATCCGTGTGTTCTCTAAGATCCTACCTGTCTAATTCCAGGTCCAAGTTTGAAAGCTCCCAGGGTCTGCCATATAATTGTTTTTTTTCTCCCATATTTTTCTTCTAACAACTTTGAAATTTGGGGAAATTTATCTTCAAGCTTAAATTTACCAACCCATTTGTCAATCCAAAACAAGATTTTTGTGCCTTTTCCTATTTTCCACTGCTACCTTTTTCCACAAGTTCCTTCACCCAATTAATAGCTTTCCATATACTTGACCCATTGAAGGAATCCAGTTTAAAAATCCATCTCTCATCATTAGCATCCTCCCAATATTTTTTCCTTAAAATTCTAGTCCACACCCCATCTTCATTAATTAGCCTCCATCCAATTTTGGCTAATAGGGATTTATTCATTTTAGTCCAATCTCTAAGTCCTAAACCTCCCATCTTTTTTGGTTTACAAACTCTTTTCCATGCCACCAATGGAATTCTATCTTTACTTTCATTTCCACTCCATAAAAATTTTCTTTGAATCCTTTCAAGTTTATCTGCAATTTTCACCGAGAGTTGATAGAGGGACATCACATACACAAGAAGACTTTGTAGGGATATTTTAAGGAGAGTGATTTTCCCAGCTTGTGATAACATATTAGCTTTCCATCCAGCTAGTTTCCTCTCAAACCTTTCAATAAGAAAATTCCATTCTCCACTAAGAGGTATCTTATCCCCAAGAGGCATACCCAAATAAAAGGATGGTAAGGGCTTGATGTCACATTCCAATATTTCAGAAATCTTCTTACATCGACTTTCCATAGTGTTAAGGAAAAAATGGAGCTTTTTCTATAGTTCACCAGTTGTCTGAAACCTCCATGTAGTCATCTAACAACCTTTTAAACTTCTTAGCTTCTGGAATTGAAGCTTCCCCACCAAAATAGTATCATCTACGAAATGTTGATGTGACACACTTTCCATGCCCCTAGCCAAAGATATTCCTTTGATTGTGTCATTACTAGTTTCCACATTGAGTCTTCTACTAAGAGCTTCTGCCATGATTATAAAAAGAAAAGGGGATAGTGAATCCCCTTGCCTCAAACCTTGTGAGATGGGAAAAAAACCACATGGGGCCCTGTTGATACAATACTCAAATATTAATGGAGCACTAACTGAATTATTTCCTAACATTCCCCCTTAGTGTGAACATGGGGAAAACGTCCATGTTACACTGCACCTAATTTCACAATCATGTGATTTTCCTTTGGATTATCACAAACTAAAATTGGTTTTCCATCGGTTAACCAAAAACCAAGAGTGAGGTGGTTTTCTATTGGTTGACCACAAACCACAAAGGGGTGAAGTTTTTCAAATGGTTTACCTACAACCATATCACAATGTGTTAGTGCATTCTTTGGTTCTCATCACATTTCACCGTAGGGAATAACATAGGAAATGTTGCTGAATTTTGTTGCACACAAAATGAAAATGTTGACATAATGGAAATGAAACATTGGATTATGTTATCCCATTAATGCAAAATTTCCACTTATTGAACTAGGAACACTACAAACTAAAGCACACTAAAAGCATATACACACTATATATATGCCACCACATCAACTATGCGGCTGCATCGTTGGTGACTCATGAGAGGTCGTTGATTGACTTCATACTCTTTTGCCTCCATCCTTCGATATCATACTACTAATTCAGCCGGATTTGATCATGGAACTCATATATAACTCGGACATCGAGTAACACTCGAAAATGCATCGTAAGCCATTTTTTTGTATTTTTCAAACTTTACCATGATTCAATTTTTTTACTCTTTTGACTATAGACAATTTTTTTTTATGAGAATGAACTTGACCCACAATAACTAACACAACTTCTAGACAAATTTTTTAATAACAATAAACATGATTACAACGATCAATTTGACTTTAACTCTTGACTTTGACATAAAATTAACTAGGAAGACAACACAAATAATTTAAGTGATACTATTGTTGGCTATATATATAACATGAAACAAACAAAATCCTTTTCTTAGACTCAAAACGTTAAAACAAGACTCTTTTACTTATGACACAAAAATACTCGAGACTTAATCCCAATTTATTACATTGTAAAATAACACCTATATAATTTTGACATACATACATGAATGGACAGAACTAAAAGTAATGGACCATATATCAAACTTAACAAAAAGGAGAAGATTAAAGGGAGACATGAAACTATAAAATTATGAACTTTGAAGAAATAATTTATAGACGGTATCCAAAATCTTGTGGATAGCGTGCGAGGAAGTCTCGAGAAGATGGAACTGAGTTCCCTAGAGACGAGTTTTGATGCACGTTGTTGGAGAAGAGGTTGGTGATATAATGTAAATAGATCGACCATGGCAGATCAAATGCATTCTCTACACATGGATGTTATTTCTTCCCTTCCTTTCCATTCCTTTGCAAGGAATCCACTATTTTAGTCCTTTAATGATATTTTGGTTAGTCTATTCGTATACATTTTGTGGCATTTATCTCTACAATATCCATTTGACCTTGGTATTTTATCACCTTGATAAATTAAAGAGCGACTAACCTCGTAGAGATCATATCACAATTAACATCTAACAAACTTATTTTTTGACACCGGCCAATATCGTCATCATAATCACTTCCACATCCTTCCATTAAGCCATCATTGGTTCTTAACCCCTTATCAAATCAAGAGAGCTGAAATAAGTTTATAGAAAACAAAATAATCTCTCACCGGGGCTATAGATGCATGATCGTAAGTAGAGAAATGTTTTGATTAGAATCAAATACATCTCCATCATGGCTATGGGTTCTTGGCTAGCATCGAAGCAATGTATGGCTCTCCTTCAAAATCCATTCATTAAAACCAACTTTGAAAATCAATCATTCCTACACATTGGCTAGGGTTTCTTCACTTGTTGTCTATTAAATCTTCCCTCCAAGAGGTAATAAACTTCCACATACACACATTGGATCTCAATAAGTAAACATGATTAGTATGTTACTAATTTTATTTTTGGCCTTGTTCAAACTCCTACTTTAGTCCATATCTTGTCTCATGATCTATGCCTTTGGCTAATCAACTTTTATTACAAGCATATAGCTACAAAATTTGTATCCTTACACTACATTTAATTTTTCTTCTTCTTCGTTCATAAAATTCATGTGTATAAGATTTCCTTTGTCTATGTTTAAGGGAACTTTGTCTCCATTTCAATAAAGAATCTTTTACTTCTTTCTATCATTATGCTTCTTGGATGACTTACGCTGGGAGCATCCTTGCTCCTCCCTAACACGTCATTGATTTTCGTTCATCATCATATTGAACATATCTATTATGGGCCTTGATCTTACTTATTTATGTGAAGAATTTTCCTTTGTATATTCCCATCTCATGTTGGGGGAAACTTTGCATCTTCACCTTCTTGTACATCATATCTAATGTTGGGGCATCCACACTTCTTCATTTTCCTATACATAGCTTTAGAAAATTTCTAGAAAATTACAAAAACATTCGTATAACTTTTGAAAATCCCAAAACATTCAAATATGTTTCATCGTAAAAATCAAAACATAAAAACATTTCAAAAACCCCAAAAAAATGGTAAAATCATTAAAAAAATGCAAAAATGCTAATAAAAATTTCAACACCCAAAAAGAATTGCAACATTAACAATTGTGCAAAAATGGGTTAATAACATGCATGCGGCCAAATCACGTATTAAATGTCTCATTCTCAAACACAAAAATTTGTCTTACAAAGTCATCTTTCTTCATTTTCACGTGATCTCACGCAATGACTCATAGATCATTTTGATCCACCTCCATTAAGAAATTTGTGTTTCTTGTTATGTCGGTACTCATTTGCAACAACGAGTTTCTAAAGACTATGTCATAGTGCATAGATGAGTTTTCATAGGATTACTCATGTCCTCCATTATTCCCCTTGCATGTATCCTTTCTTGGGGCACCATTTTTAACCCTTTTCATTAAACATGAACATTCGAGAACTGAAGCTTGATAACAAAAACATTAGTGCAACTGTCTTAAACATTGTTTGTTTGAGTATGTGTGTTTGTACTTATTTCCATGTCGGAGTTTACTAATTTACATTCTCGTATTGCATTACATTATGTATGTATGTTGCATGGAGTTAAGCATATTTTTACTTTCTTGTATTGCATTACATTATGTATGTTGCATGGAGTTAAGCATTTTTAGCAATGAACAATTGTTAGTATTATAACTTTCAATGTTATTTTACACTTTTGTTGTATGCGTATATTTTAATAAGGGCCGATGATGCCGATCATGAGAAAAGTGTTGACACAAATTTGTTTATTAAATGAGTTGCATACGCAAATCCTATTCTATTTTTGTCTCTCATTTCTTCTCATTTCTATCACAATTTCTTCCATCAGATTCTTCCATCCATTTCCTTCCTAATTTTTGATCATCGATTGAATTCTTCTATCACCCCATCGACACTCAAGGGGGCATCCTCCATTCTACTAATTTTTCTTCCAAAATTGCTTGTTTATACTTGTCTACTTTCTTTGTAGTGACATCACTTACGCCACCCCAAAGAGGGGAAAATATAGACACCTAAAATCCGCTTACGTAGTTTTAATGCTAAAGTGGTACTCATTATCTTCTATCTCATCATTTCCATTATAATTAGTGATTTTCGCTAATTAACTAACATTTCCCTCTATTTTTGTCAATTAACGACACTTCATTAATTAACTAGCTTCTATCACATTCCGGATGCCAATTAATGACACTTCGTTAGTTATAATCCTCTTCGAATCAATTAATTAACTATTATTAGTTAATTAAGCCTTTTTAACAAGCATTTAATCAATAAACCTTCTTAGTGGATAAATCCCGCTTTCAAATTCTTTCCAAGGCTTCTAATCTCATCAAATTCCTCTTCAAACACCTCCAATTAGCCTAAAATCTTATTCTATCCTATTAATTAATCTAATTGATTAATTAAATACACCTTCAACTCCCATAAAGTGCTAACTAAAGGTTAACTCACTTGCTAACTCACCTAGCTATGGTTAATTAACCAAGAGTTACTTTATGCTTTATTCATTTGTCCCACATGCACTAAGTTGCAACCATTTCCCAAAATAGAAACATATAAAAGGAGCTAAGCTCTCATCCTCACAACTTACACCATGTTTTAACTAGCATTAATAATATCAAATATATGAGAATTACTCCATTAGAAAATCTTGCATAGCCTTTGCATCCATTTCTTCAAGATGGTTAGTAGAAGAATATTCAATATGGCCTTGTAGCCATTTGTTGGAGAGATCTTCTCACCCTCTATGAAGTAGAAAGAAAACACACACTTTGATTGCTCTTAATATTTATAGGCTCAATCTTATAACAATCAATTAAATATAGTAGAAATGTTGATAGTTTAGATAGTTAAAACTCATTTAGACTTCCATTTTACATTTTGTTAAGCTTTAATCTTGATGGTTCATATATAAATTTGTTAGTCTTAGCTCTAAACTACTTGGTGTTAGTTTAGGTATATATTTCTTTGTTTCAAATTTAGTATGAACACAACTAGTATCCTATTACGATGTTTATGTCGTTTATCACATATAAAAAAATGACAGTCTATGTATACTAGATAATTTTAGTAGTAGTATCCTAATACGATGTTTGTGTCATTTTCACATACACACAAAAATTACATCATGTGTATACACCATAATTTCACTATGAGTATCCCATTATGGTGTTAGCGTTGTTTGTCACATACACACATTGAATGACAATCATGTATGCCACATAATTTTACTATTAGTATCCTAATAGGGTGGTTGCATCATTTTCCAAACACGCTAAAAAATGACATCATGTGTATACCATAGAATTCCACTGAGTATCTTATTACGTTCTTGGCGTCTTTTTCACATATGCACAAAAAGGAAACCTATGTATACCACATATTTTTACTAATAGTATCCTATTATGATGTTTGTGTTGTTTGTCGAGATAAGCACACAAATGAAAACTGTGTATACCAAAAAAATTCACTACTAGTATCCTATTACAAGTGTTAACATCATTTTTCAAACACGCTAAAAATGACAACATGTGTATACCACAAAATTTCACTCGAGTATCCTATTATGTTGTAGGCATCATTTTTCACATACACATAAAAATGATAGTCCAGTATACCACATACCACAACTTTTTACTACTAGTATCCTATTACGGTGTTTGCATTATTTATCACATATGCACAAATATGACAACTTTGTGTATACTACATAATTTCACTACTAGTATCATATTACAGTGTTTATTTCGTTTGTCACATGGGCACAAAAATGAAATCCATTGCATACAAAAAAATTTCACTACCAATATCTTATTATGGTGTTTGTGTCGTTTGTCACATATGCACAAAATTTAAATTTTGTGTATATCACATAATTTCACTACTAATATCCTATTATGGTGTTCATGTCGTTTTTCACATACGCAAAAAATGGCAGCCTATGTATACCACATAAATTCACTCCTAGTATCCTATGAAATGAAACCATTAATTTATCAATTTATAGGATGATTTATTCATGGTTTTAAATATTCTAAATCTTGTCATTTTAACTACACATTGAATTATATTCTTCTCGCTCCAAACTACTAACACTTTGTGTGCATCTTCCTACACCTACCAAAGATAAAAATCAGTCTAAAAATAATAACCCTTTAGTTTATAGGATGATCGGTCTAAGACATTTGGGTTTATAAATCAAATCAGTAATCTTTGTTTTTCGTGAGCCCCTTTTGAATACTTAATTACATAATATTTATCATTTGATTGTACTATCTTTCATCTATTTTCTTACATCATCTTTCTTGTGTTTTTTTATCATTACTTGTTTATCCTGAAGGAAAAACCATGTATGCTATCCTCTTGTGTCCTAGGATGATATTAAGGATAAAAATATGGTAGCCTACACCTTTTTATTTTATAGCGTAAATGTGACATGGAAGTGACATTCACGCACTTGCAATAGTCCTAGGTGTCTCGTGACATTGGAATTCACCTCCACGTGCATAAACATACCCCGTGTTCCGAGAGGGGTATATAATTTCTTTTATATTTGTCGTTATTGGCTAAGCACTAGCTTATTTTTAAAGTTTCATGAAGTGAGGGGATTCCATGTCCCAATACCCAAGCCTTAGACATCATCCTTGCAACACAAAATTTGGCCCCACGTACCGTAAGGTATATCCAAGACTCCCCTAGTGAGGTCATATATCCGAGTCTAAGAAACCTTTTGGCTACATATCAAGTTATAGTGCAAGAAGTTCACACTCCCCAAGATCACTCTCTAGCTAACACCACATTGACACATAGGTGGCGAGCCAATTGTGTCGCTACCTTGGTTGTGTGGTATTGAAAGCGGGATATAGCTTGATTGCAATCCCACTTGACTAGTTAGGGGTATGTAATGAATGTTTTTACTTGTTTGTGAACACCCTTAATAATCATATCACCTTAAAATTTTAATCAATAAAAAATAATCATAATCAACCATACTTAATCAAAATATCCCAACCCAAATCCTATCACCATCCTTAATCAACTAACCTAACCGAATTCTAATAACCTACACATCCTATCATACTATGGCCTTTTATCCTCAATTCTGTCCTCTTCAAACCAACATCTAAACCCCTACCTCTTTTCTAAATCCATCAATACGCAAAAAATGACAGCATGTGTATACCACATAATTTCACTTTGAATATCCTATTACATTGTTGGTGTAATTTTTCACATAGACACAAAAATTACAGCTGTATATATCATGTATATTTTTACTATTAATATCTTATTGTGGTGTTTATGTCATTTGTTGCATACACACAAAAATGATAGCCTTTGTATACCATATAATTTAACTACCAATATCCTATTACAAGTGTTTGTGTCATTTGTCACATAAGCTCAAAAATGAAAGCTATGTGCAATACCCTACATTCATCATCAAATAATTCATCCTAATGAATCAAAGTCAAATAAATAATCATTGTTACCCATTTTTCCAAACCACCCCTTCAATTCCCTTCACTATATTTATGGCTTCATCAAGTAAATTCTTGCTTCTTACCTTAAATATATCCTTTACATGCCCGGAACATTTTCACATCACCTCAACCAACCTTAAACTTGAATCAAGTACTCAAAAGCTCAAAACTTTCCTTCTTGTCAAAACTTCCTACTAGATGCCCTTAAAACAATTATTCTTTCATGCACCATATTTGGATACATCTATAGCTGCCCATAAAAATATATTAAATCCTTATAATAAAATTTATCAACCTCATGGTGTGTGAAAAATTTCAAAACCCTACTCATCTTCGTGTTCTCCCTATCACACTTTCCTCCTCTAGGCTCACTCTAGGCCTACTAGCCTTGGGATGGTCCTTTTCCCTTCCTAATTTCCTTTTGTATGAATTTTTCAAGCATAATATATGAATATTTAGGCACCCATTAAGGAGTTATAGCTTTTCCCAAACCTTCATGATCTAAATCCACTCCTAGGCGCCACTTCCTTTGTTAACATGCCTTTCTTAACTAGGCTTCTAAAATGTGTCATTGTCCTTGATGAAGACTCATCAAGCATTATTTACAAATTTCACCAATAAAATATCCAAATTTATTTTGATTCTATGGAATTACCATTTCATGGATATTACTTCTAAATTTCAAGAAAATATTCATTGATTAAAGTTTTTAGTACACATTTTGTCTTAAAACCTTGGCTAGGTCTAAGTCTAGCTTGAGAATACATCTTTTGGTATATCGTTCACTAATTTTTTATTCAAGTTTCTAAATTTAGTCCAAAATTCTGTGACATTTCCCACTTCACTTCTATTTCACCAACAAGGTGTCTTTCTTTCAAACATTTGCATTTTATGTGTTCTTGAACTGAAGAGACGGTAAGGCTACATGAAAGTAGAGTTACCTTTTTCACTTGGGGTTTTCTTCCACTTCAATGAGATTCTTCCACTTACATGCATTGAATATTCAAACGATATCCTTTTTCTCCCTAAAATAATTTATTCTATAATGCATTCATCCTTTCATCAATGATATTTTCCCATTTCAAATCTTTCAGCCGCTTATTCTTGGTCTTGTTTGCATACATTATCAAGAAAAACATACTCACAATTGGAGAATTGGTTAAATATCTTGAAATCTTAAATTAACTGATCCAAATATCTTCTACAATGATACTACCACTGAATAAGTTCAAAAATACATAACCACTCAAGGATACTATGAGTCATGTAAACACAATCAAAATGGAGCACACAAGAAACATATTTATTCCCATCTAAGCTTCCATAACTATTTAATGAATTCTAACCACTCCTACGAGTTCTTGAATAATGATCACTGAATTTCCATATCTAACACATACATAGAATTCATGATAAAGAAAACAACATATAATTCCCTACAAAAACAAAGTTTCTATCTCTGTTTGTTCAATATATTCATACTACAAAGCTCTCTTCCTCCCTTTATTTCTAAGCCTTCTCATCTTATTCTATCTATTTTTACAAAAATCATCTTAAATATATCTACTAATCACTCAACCATGTGAAATGCCCTACGATAAATTTCATTATATCCCTATAAAATATCTCAACTCACAAAGCTTCAATTCCTCTTGGCTTTCTTATTATTGTCTTCACTTGATTTCTTGTTCTTTATCCTCTAAATAAAACAATTTTTTCTCTGTAAGTATTTTATGGATCTTCTTCAAATTCCTACCCTATTTCCACACTCAAAAAATTGTTAAAACACTCATTATATTGATTCCAAAAGATCAACCTATCCACTTATCCAAAACTTCCCTACAATGTTCTTGAGACAATGCTCTTGCATCAATCATAGTCGAAGCTACCCAAGAATGTCCAACAAAAACCCAAATCTGCTCCAAATACCCTTTTCCACCATTAAGACGTATGTTATTCCTATTTTCCTCTACAATTATTGTAATTAAGCAACTTATATCATAAATTTCTGTATATGAGGTTTCAAGACAAAAGAATGACATTCTTGGAATCCCATTTTTAAGTTTCCTCTATGCAAAAAGTTTCATATGATGACTCCACCATTTTGACATAGTTCCTTTTTTATATGGTCTTACCCATTAGTCTTCTAACCTATGTTCATTCTCCTTAAAGAGACTACCATTAACATCTTCGTTGAAAGTATTTATTTTGAGCTAAAACCTCAATAAACACATATGTCACATGGGAATGGAATTTTCTACAAATGTTTACTCAATTACATGGAAGTATTCGAGAGATAATGGATTTTTAACCTCCAAACACTATCTAGAGGATTTCTAAGACCTACGTCTACCCGAGAGTCAAAAGTTTTCTTTAACTCCCTATAATTATGGATTCAAGACCTAATACATAACCTAGGGGTCTATTTCACTATACTCATTAATTATTTACTAGTCGGCATAAATAACAAGTGAAACTTTGAAATAACTCTCATTTCTTCATACCTAGACTATTCAAGATAGATATGTACACATGTATGAGTTTAAACCACTTTTCTTTCAACCTCACAACTTGTAGGAGAGCTTCCTCACATCCTGTAAACTAGAATGATCATGATATTGAATCACAAGTGCATATCAACTCATGTTTAGATTATTTCAAGCTATAGATGACAATTACAGGTCTTATAGTACACCTTAAACAATAGAACAAAGTAATGTATTTGATTTTACTGGGTTCCTATTATCCTTAACAATAGATTCATGCATAAGATCCTCAAAAACTCATTCTTTACACTTTGCAAGGCTTACACAATCTAAATATGTTAGTGCTTAATTGAAATTTTCTTTTAGCCACCAAAATAGGGCATTACCTTGTCACATTGGATTGTGATTCAATAAAATATTGATTTTATTAATAATCTAAGAAGTACAACAATGCAATAACTAAAATATACTGAAATGTAAATTCTAAGTAATTTATTTCATAATAAAAAATGAAATGAAATGAAATGGGAAAGGTACTTACCTGATTTAGACTTACCTTGCAGTGATGGGACTAAGTAGAGTGATGAAATGGTGGAACAAGATGTCGTAACAAACCTCATAAAGTAGCAACAAAGGTAAATCTTGCGAGACTAGGACACCTAGGGAAGGAAAGTAGCTCTTGTGGGTTATCTAGTCTAAAAAGAGGTTTCCTAGTTTGTGGAGTGACTCAAAAACTAAGTCCGATATGATCACTAAACCTTCGCAGTACTTTTCTTTTGTTAGGTTGGTGTCACACTTGTTTCACTTGGTGTCGCTGGAAATCTCCAATGAATAATCACCTACAAGACCCCATACAAAAGCATCAAAACCCTAAAAAAATAAATATGTAAATGAATGGTTCAAAATGTACTCAACTACCAAATGGATGGACTTATGACTAAGCGTTACACTACATCTCGAGACTTGATGTAGTTCTATGTGTCTATGTGTGTAATGATGTGCCTAGGGTTCCCTATCACTAATGAGGCCAAATTAGCAGGCAATAACTAGATAAAAATGTAGAATGGTGAAGGGAATAGAATAAAATATTCTTCCTATGCACGGTGTGTGATGTAGAATAGTGCCCAAATGCAGTCCTTGCTCTATATAGATAGCTGGCCATTAGTAGAAATAGTCTTCCCCTAGGATAATATGTATGTTGTGTTTATATAGGGATATCTTGTTCAAATTTTAACGACTCAACATGCCGATAGAACCTAGGGAGACGAGAGGGAAAACCGTAAAGACAGACCTTGAATGTTTAAATTAAAACCAAGTGTGACGGGACCAGGGCACCTAGATCCATATATAAAATAACATACGTGGAGGTATACTAATTGTAGTAAGTGCATGATTTTTGACTACATTTGACTCCACTTTATGTTGGTGAGTGAAATCTCGATAAGATAAAGTAGTTAGAGATGTGTACTGAGAGAAATACGAGAGAATCCCATGTTATAGAAGAATGCATAGATTTGATAAAAGAACATGTTGAATATGAATATGTAGCATGATGAACCATGGATCAACATGTTGATCTATGCAGCATAGCGAGAGATAGAAAACCATGGTGAAGTGCACTAAACAAGATTGATGATTGTAATGTTTGATGATTTCTAATGTTGTATGATGACAATACAATGGGGTAGGGACTGATTTATTCCCAAACCAATTGTGTTTGTGTACAAACAACCGAAGGATTTGGGTGTTCTACCTGCTAGAGGAAGAGTGTAGGGAGAAAGTGATTTTCTCTCCAAACTTTATCTAAATCCTCAAGATCTAGCCGCCATGGCAAATGCAGGACTCGAGATCAAAAAAATTCAATGATTTTGGATCCAAATATTTTGATCAAATGTGTTGACCCATATAGGAGAAATATAGGAAAGATAATGAAGTTTCATAGCCCCCACTCCACAGGTGTTTCATGCATGTGTGGTGGCTTCCAAGTTAAGTAATCTAAAATAAAATGTAAAATATATGATGTCTTCCAAGTTAGGTCATCTAGAAGCAATGAAAAAATGTAGAATAAATTCCCAAGTTAGGTCATCTAGAAAAATAGTTATGTGACTCCCAAGTTAGTTCATATGGGAGGCTCAATATAAATCCCAAGCTAGGTGAATTGGGAGGTCTAATATGTTGTACTTATGTCGATTGAATGGTATAATTTTTATTATTGGAGGCTTAAACGTAGTTAATTAATTAATTGGTTTAATTATTTTAATCATAGTGATATTTTACGCTTGTTTCCCGAGGTTAGGTCATTAGGGGAATTGATAGAAATTAATGACATATCGCATGGTGTATTAGTAAATGTTTAAAAATGAAAAATTAGAGGTTTTGAACAATTGTGTAGTGGAGTAAGGGGAATTATAGGATGACTTAATTGTATGCCCCCTTTAGTGAAAGGGGAAGCGATAACTAGAAGGGACACTGAGGCAAAGTAAGCTCGGTAATAGATATCATGAAAATGTATGTTTATTGAGTGAAGGACAATGTTATGGAGAAATAGTGTGTGTGTGTCATATATATGATAGGAAAGTCAGTAAAATTTTTAGATAATGGTGTGAATGGGATAGAAATCGAGTATAAATACTCAAGATATTAGTGAAATCATGTGACATGTATTAGTTTAGTGGTGAATGTAAAGTATGACCATAATAAAGTGAATAATGAAAAGTGGTTATAAATAATAAAGTGAAAAGGTAATTGGTCAACTCATTTATCTTTTATGCAATTGTGAGAATGAACTATGAGTGTGTAAGGATGCCGAGGTTAGAGCAATACGACTGAGCCATTTTGAGATGGTAGGAACCGCCATGACGTCCGGGGTTCATTTTAAGAAGCATGTGGTAAATTGAAAGTGGAAAATCCTGTGCAAATATACCTAGAACCAATTTTACTGGAAAGGTAAATTTTCTGGTTTTAGAACGAAATTTTTCCTCACACTTTCTTTAGGGAGAGGCATGTTTTTTACCTAACGTTCTATTTTATTGACACATGAAAGAAGGTTTATTTGACACATGGTTAACACACGTTAATAAAACTATTTGTCACATGACAACAAAAAGTTGGTGACACTGACAACACAACATGTTGACGCATGATAACAACTAGTTTTATCACACGTCAACAACCCCTCTTGACAACCATCTCCGCAACTAGTTTTTTTCATCTCTAAACCTCTCCCGTTGCATGTTAGGCATAACCTCTTATCGGACTTCATTCACCCCCTCTTGTTACACACCAAAAAAACTCCTTGACACCTATCAAATACCCCGTGTCGTGTGAGTCGGTAACCCACGATTGTCACGTGTCAAGCAACCTAATTGCACACATCGGTGATAATTTTTATCACCCATATATAAATTTTGTTGTGTTTCAAAAACATAGGATTATCGTGAGTCAACAACAACCTATCGTGTGTCAACAACTTCCTTTCGTATGTTAACATCCTCCTATCGTGCATCAACAACCTTTCGTGCAAGTTCATGGTACTTGATATGTTCGTACCTCATTAATCTAGTAGTAAGTTACTAGTATAATACGTTATGAATTACCTAATTTTATATAGTACTAGTTTTCAATGGTAGGCGAAGTGACCCCCTAAAAAATTTATATTGGAAATATTAGGCAAACATTGACTTGACTTGTTACGAAAAATTCACCATTTGAATTTTTTTCTAAAATGGGATTTTCACCAAATTGTGAATATTCTCCATGAAAAAATCCTGATGGCATCATGTATGATAGCAGAGTTGGTAAGTGTGAACTTCTTTTAAAAATGCACATGTAGTAGTCATTTTTAGTAATTTTTACAAAATTGTTATTTTTTTCCTCAAAGTTTTAGACCTGGAAAAGAGAAGTGAGGCATTATTGACCTTCGGGACATGATATCCCAGCCCTAGGATTTGGTGTCCTACTTTGGGGTGCCCTGTCTTCCTTCTAGGTGCCCTAGTCCATAAAGTGTACATTAAGTCCGGAGTAATGGAAATGTGATTTTTACTTTGTGTAGTGATGTTTGAAATGTTTATTTTTCCTATATATAATCTTCTAACACATTGTTTGGTGTATTTGGTGTTTATGTAGAGGTATATCCATTTGAGGGAGTTCTGTGGTGGTCGGCATATGAGTCCTTTTCTTGGGATAGGTTTATCAGTGATGATTGGGAGGTTATGGACCGTGCCAACCTACGACACGAGTGTGTGAATGGGGGATGTGCCCCATAATATTCCCATGTTGACATTTTTGTATGAGAGATGGTGTGCGAGATACTTATCCATTTTATCTACCTAGAGGTGTGATGATAGTCACACTAGAGGATGTATATCATATACTGTGATTATTGGTCCTTGGTGAGAGGGAACATTTCATAGATGTGGAGAATATTGAGAGACATATGTGGGCCACTAGGTAGTATTTTTGGGTACTCGAGTGCCTTCGAGGCCCATATTATCTTGGATGATATTTTTAGGTCGGGGTTTCAAAGTTGCGAATTTTATACCAAAGGTGGTTATTACATCATTTATCGTAGTAACGGGAGGTGGTGTGGGAATCTTATATAAGATGCACAATATTTTCCAGTGGATAGAGGAGGAGGGTACTAGTTATACATGGGCACGATGTGTGTTTACCCACTTGCATATGGATCTTTATAGATGTACACATGAGGATTATGGAAGTGGGATAGGAGACACTACATTATCACATGTGTGAGCCTATGAGCATATAGTGGTATTGAGTCTAGTTGGTGGTCCGCGAATAGAGTGGGCTAGGATAGACATTTTTGAGAGATGGGTTAGAGTATTTGGGTGGAGGATGGATACTAATACCTATAGATCCTTGATACATCATATGGTCCTAGAGGTTGTGATATGGATGCCATAATGATACTATGGAGGATGGACAGGGATGTTGTAGAATTGCGATGCATGCGAAGGACAATTTGGTTGAAAGATCAATTTTCAAGTGTGAATGAGTTATTTTAGGAGGAGCTGATATCTTGATAATTTAGGGTGGCCCCGGGATGTTACTATAGACTCATATGTGTGGTTACGAGCTATTAGAGCACCTAGGAGGGCTAGAGCTAGACCAGGGCCCATATGAGAGTAGCTAGTACCTCCTAGGCTAGATGAGGTTGATACAACCATAGATTCAATTGATGCAAATAATGTGGGGTATACGGAGGCATACCATACATGGTGGACAACACATCGATGGGTGTTATTGTTTACATTGTTGGTAGATGAGGAAGGATTACCACAGGGAGGAGGATTAGAGGGGGCAAGCGTGCATACCCTTGATAATGTAGCGGTGGCGATAGCGGGGGCATGAGTATCTAGATAATTGTGCTATATCATTGATTACTTGTTTATGTGATGGTTATGGTTGACTAATTTTTGTGTTATTTTATTTTAGGTGACACATATTAGAGCTTGATTGTGGAAACATCTATCCGCACATTGACGTGGAATGTGCCGACTGGTATACTTATGCTTGATGGATGGATGTTAGATTGTGTGGATGATATTGTGGGTGAGCATGCCCACTTATTTGATTAGGTAGCCATAGCGGTAATGACGTATACCATGCTACCGAGTGAGAGGGATGAGGCATGTGAGGAAACATGATGAGATACAGAGGAAGAAGGTGGTTTTTTGTTAGTGTAGGATGTGTTTACATAATTTATCACACTACTGAGTTATTTTGTAGAGCAATCTACAAAGGTGACAATACTATAGAGATAGGTGGAGAGGCACCGAGGTTGCGATCAACGATGAAGATTTAGTGGTGAGGTGTCAAATTCTAGGTCACTTGTATTACTAGATAGTGACAAAGTGACAATGATCTTTATTTGCATTGATGTATTTGATGTAGGGAATTTCCCGGTGATGAGATGTCTTTATAACTATGATTACATTTGATATATATATATATATATATATATATATATATAGATGGAATTATTGGCATACGATGAGTGTATTTAGTGTGTATTGATGCTTATGATGTGATGATGATGTATGTGGTTGTTATTTTTATTTAATGTGTTAATGTTTATTCATATTTATTCAATTACATAACTATGGAGTAATGTGTAATGTGATGATGATATAGTGTAGATGATAATATATGATGTTGTGATGAATGATCAATTGTCATGTAAAATTATGATATAGTCGTTATAATGTAATAAATAATATGTTAGTAAGATGAAGATAGGGGGAGATTAGTGATGCCCCCTAGCATATAAGTGATTAGGTTCATTTAGATAAGACCCCTTAGCAATCAATAATGAACCATGTAATGTAAGAGTGCATCATCGGGATATTATTTGATAAGGTGTGTTAGACAAGTCGATAGTTTGAATGAAGAGAAGTTATTACTCGTAGCATAACCCTCAACATTAATATAACAACTATAATAACATGAGAACTTCATTGGGGGTGACGTGATAATAATCACCTACCAAAGATTGAGGCAATGTGAAGCGGTGGAAGCATGTGGGATGGAAACAACGTGAGTGTATGGACCAAATTGAATGTCATATGGAGCAACTATGGGATGTGCAAATGCCAAGGACTACGAAGCCAATGTCAAGCGGAACATGATGTAATGGATGATATGGATGTGATGGATGAATTGAATGAGATGGATGATATGGATGAGATGATGCAAAAATGAATGGACATGATGGAGAGATTTCATGAGTGTAGACCTGTGGCGATGGACAACCAATGACCTTAGAAGTAGGAGGAGATAACTTAACTGAAGTATTAGCTCATGGACAACGTAGAGGAGATATGGACCGATCACATGAGCGAGATCCAAAGGAGATGATTCCCTTATCCTCTAATTATTACAAGTGATCATGAAGGGTGAAGAAATCATTATCCATATGGCTATTAATACAATGATAATTACAATATGGTCGAACATCTTGATATTGCAAATGATGTTATAGATGATGTTGATTAGAAGGTAAGTAAATTAAATTTTCATTGAGTAAAGCACATAACACATCATGTGGTCTAGCATGATGAGAAAAATGTAATGGTTTTCTCGACATGGGTGTGGAAGATTGAGGTGTGACTTGTCATGGAGTAGGAGAGGAAGTATATTTCTACGATGTAGAAGGTTGAGCTTGCTTATGAGGAGGATATGGAGATCGTGTGAGATGCTCAATTCATGGAAATGGATAATAGCTAGATGGTATATCAATAAGTAATCTGGAGGTGGAGGATCTATAACATGTGTGGCAATGAGGTCTTGTTCTAGATCAATAACTCTATAGCATAGAAGTGTGAATGATTCACATGTGTCATATTGTAATCTCTATTTTAAGGTTGGAATCAAACCATGACAAAAGATGAATTGATTTTCTAGATTGATAGGTTGAAAAACTAATTGGTGCATACAAACATTGAATCGTAAGATGTAATCCATGATAGGTTTTGTTTTTCCCGATGTAAAGTAGGTAAATGATCATAGGTAACTCTAGGATCCATTTTTTATGATGAAGCAATGGAGGAAAGCCTCCTCCATTTCATGATATGTGATAATATATCCAAATGGTAGGAGATTATATGCTTGAAAAGCATGATTAGTGAGACTATGATGAAAGGCTTTAAGAAATAATCGATCATTAGAATATGAAGCCATAGCCATACGATAATGTTTGAGATGTAAGTAAGGGTTTCCAGTACCATCAAAACATGAAAAGGTAGGCATGAAAAAATCCTTAGGAAATGTTGAGTTATGAATCTTCTTAGGAATAGGGTTGTCATGCAATGAATTTTTATCAATGGTTGACAAGATGTCTTGTGAAGGAATAGTAGAAGATGGCAATAATGTGTTAAGTGGTTGTAACTTTCCATTGTGAGTAATCATAGGTACATCTAGAGGAGACAAAGGAGATTCCAATGCTAAAGGCACACTAGGTATAGGTGCCAAAGAAGCTATAGGTGATGAAGGACATGGAACATCCATATAAGCAGTAGGACTAGCATTGGAAACATCCCTAGGAGATGAAGTGACAGATGGAGATGGAATGATAGGAGGAGGTGAAGTGGTAGGAGTAGATGAAGTAATTGATGGAGGTGACTCATGCACAATATTAGATTCAAACTCGGAGAAGTTGACAATGGAGGAGATTCACACTTAGCAAGATGTAAATTAATAGAATCGTGACTATTAATTACTTCACCGAATTTGATAGAGACTCAGATATGAATATGTCATTAATCATGTCTTCAATGGATCATAGACATATAATGAAGGGTTAGTAAAATTAGTACACAATGGATTATGAGAATTAGTAGGAGAATCATGAGTTGTAGTTATAGTATTAGTCGTACTAGGAGGAGAATCAAGGTATGCACGGATGTACCATTGTCAGAGAAACATGAAATCAATAAGAGAATCATCTAGAATTTTTCTAGAAATGTTAGAAAGAGGGTCATGACTAACTTGTTAGGTAAACATAGTTTACTTAGTTAATTTATGCATTTACTATGTATGTAATTCTGTGTTACTGTGGTAACTAGTTTGTTACTTAGGTAGGTAACTTGTCATGTAATTATATGGTTGAAACCATATTGTTTTTCATATTATTCACGTAGGTTTAATTGTTACATAGTTGTAACAATTATATTTGTTTGTATTTGTTATTTTTGTGCTTCTGGATGTATTTTGGAAGCTACTATAATCAGGTTTATTATTTCATAGTTTCAACTACATGTTTATCAACATATGGTTGTGCAATATCCATACATATTGTATCCATCTCTATTGTACCAAATTTTTATTACATATCAATAAAATTATGAGGCTTTTGTCCCTCTTCTTGATTTGGTATCGGAGCAGATATGAGATCCTATGAATAGAGAAGGAGCTTGAAGAAACATCTGCAGCATTTAGAGAGCTTGTGTAATCTCTTGAAACTTCCGAGCCCAATCCCTACATACCCAAAACCTCCCGCTCAATCTATAGGTGTTTGAAAAGTAATTGTTTTTGGACATGTGTCTCATGCACTAGGAAAAATGGCTTCCTAGATTCATTCTGAATAAAAAATCAGATTCAGAAATTTAAAAATTAAATCATTTCCCCAAGTAGGTTTTTCTCCTCTAAAGCTAGGGGATTGCATAATTAAAGCTAAATTTAGCTGATTGTGCCAAATTTGGTCTCTGGCATTAAGGGCTCCTAAACTGATCTCCCATAGATTTACCAGATGAGCTAGCTACTGGAAGAGTTACTTCGACCGAGTTAGGCGAGAGTTTTCATAAAGCTCCCATTGAGTTACACACCAAGCAATCCCATAGGTTGAGTTATGTTTGATGGGATGAGACCACACCAATTGAGCTTCGTAAAGACCATGTTTGAGATAAATATAATGAGGGGAAAGTTTCTTTGGTGTATTGTTAAACAATACCCCTCCGAGAAGCTCCACTAATCCCAATTCCTGTGTAGAATTGTATTAGTGGGTTAAAGGTCTATTTGGTGGGCCAAGAAGAATAAGAAATAGAGGCATCAATGAGCTCCCGATCAGCGATTCGAGCCCCTTCTGGGTCACATTACAAATAGGCGAACCCAATTATAAACCGACATGTCGATGCCTTGTCCCCTACCGTCCTACTGGTGATCTTTTCATTGATCGTCTCTGTGTTGCACATTGAGTGAGTTTGAACTAATCTTAAAGACAAGCTAATAAAATGGGCCAAGCATATCCCATGATGGCACAATAACAATCAACAAAAACGGTGAAAACAAAAAAATTAGTGAAAATAATACAAATTTTATTGTAAAACAAGCAAAAGGTGTCTTAGATCCTTGATTCACGGGAACCCTAAACCACTAACACCATACAAAATGCCCCATGGACCTCCTTTACGGTCGCCACATCATTTTTAAAAGGTTATCCCTTCTTTTATTGAGCTTAAATATAATTTTCTTCATTTCATATTATATGCGCTATAAATCTTGAAGTGACGAGTGGGGAGGCGGCGAGACTTTATATTTGGGAAGGCTTAGAGTTTGACCCACATTACAAGCCTATGCATATTGTGTTTTAAAGTTTTGAGGATAATTTAGCAGAAAAAAACTATGTTAAACACATTAGTTACTACTAAAACCCCACCCATATTTAGCAAGAAAAACCCTAATTTGGGGTTAAAATATTATTTCTCCTAATCTACTTACAAAGTGATTTTGAGCATTTTTTTGTAAAAGGGGGCATCTTAAACTACATTTTAAATTTTTTTGTGGTTTTCACTCTAATATTTATATTGAGCTCCAGAGGCCACCAAGGCCTAGCAAAAAAAAAAAAAAATTGTCTTCCATTCAATTTTTCTGCATATTGGATGTAATCATATATTTTCAATGGATTGTACTAATTTGTAGGTTGCCATATTCAACCACAAATTTTTAAATTGATAAAAAATAGGTGCATTTTTGTAAACAAAATAAGTGAAATTTAGTTCGTAAAACTCACGATATCCTCCGATTTTTTCGTAGCATTCAGGTATATATAGTGCCTCACGGAATTCTTATGGTAAATCCGTCAAGACTACTACTACACTTATTTCCTACTACAACAACAACATCTAGGCATCATCCCTATAAATCGATGGGGATTAATAAGGATGTAGTGCACAAAATTTGAGACCTCTCATCTATCTCGTGAATGATTACATGACATAAATTTGGACACCGAAATTATTTGAGTATATAGTGAAGTTACACATGCGTATGAGGATATTTATTTGAGTCAAGTGTCAATAATCGCATTGCACCCATTTTAGTATTGTCTTGAATCTTGCAACATTAAAATTTTCCTCCATAATTTCTATTTTATTAATGTATGTATTAGGAATAGGATGTTGTTAAGTATAATTAGTAGTGGCATCCAATAGAAGATAGCAATATGCGTCGTCGATGGTGTGCACGCCCGATAATGTAGAGTACGGTAACAATCAAAGTACAATAGGAATTTTGTAAAAAATAAATATTTGTCGTAAGTGGTCCGGTAATGTTAAAATGTCAAAGTTGGGATAAGTAGAGAAGTAGGGTCTACATGATTAGGAATTAGAAATATTATATTTGTAATAAGGACAAAGAGTGATGTCATAAATATTTTGTGTATTTTATTTGTGGAAAAGTCTAAAAGGTGGAACCCATTTGAGATGATAAGGTTTATCTTATCTTAGAAGATAAGCCTACATATAAAGTCAAGAGTTTAGGCATGGAATATGATTGGTTGGAAGAGATTTCTTATCCTATCTTAGAGATAGGGTGGATAAGCCCGAATTCCTATAAATAAAGAGGCCACCCCCTCATTTGATATAGAAGGAAGTAGTGAGAAATATTGTATGAGTAAGTGTGTAAAGGAAGCCATCATTTTGAAGGTGTGTTAAAGAAGCCATTAAGAGGTGTATTTGTGAAGTTTCTCCCATAGTTATTGTTGGAAGGCAAGTGAAGTCGAACACTTGAAGTACCTCATGGGTGAGATTGTAATAATTTTATGTTGATATGGTAATTTACACTAATATTTCAGATTTATCATCATTCCTTCTTATCATAGTCTATGGTATTATTGTGTTATGTTTGTTGTGTTTCCGCATTACATCCACCAAACTAAAAGTCATGCATTAGTAAATAATCATAGCACGAGGAGTTCCCGTGAAGAATTATCATAGTGCCGGATTGGTGATGATAGTACCACATATTGAATTCTTTCATGTATGTTAATGCCTCTTTCACATATCACTTTGGGCATATCAAAAGGGCAAGCTTCTTCCATGTACCAATGAGTATATCAATTTGGTGCATATATAGAAAGGTCCGGGTATATCGAACTGATGGTATATAGATTGGGAGATTGTGATTTTTGTTGTCTATGTTGAAAATCTAGTCATCACTGGAATTTTAGTGAAGATGATCAATTCTATGAAGAAATATCTTAATCAATCATTTGACATGACATATCTCAGGCTCATGCACTATTGTCTTGGATTGGAAGTATGACGTAAAGATTATCACTTTTTTTTCTCGGTTAAATTATACCAATACAACACTGATAAATTAGGATAATGGATTTCACATATATTTCTACACCTACGAGGATGAGACTATAATTATCTCATTCAGATCCATCTCCTGTAGTAAATGTAACTCTCTATTAATAGTTGATTGGGAGTCTCATTTACCTAACTTATACTAGACCAGATATCATCTTTGTAGTGAGCTATCTTTCTAGTTTCATGCAGGAATGCAGAGTTTGTCATTGGAAGGAAACAAATCTAATCCTGGTCTAGAATATAATAAGAATGATCAATTCTTCTTGACTAGATATTCAGATTCAAATCATGTAGGTAACATTGATGATAGGAAATCCACTTTTGGATTTGTATTATTTTTGGGATCTGGACCGATATCATGGGGAAGAAAGAAACAAAACTTTGTTTCTCACTCTTCTATAGAAGTTGAATATCGTGATGCGGTGAAGATGTATGTGAAATGATATGTCTACGTCGTATACTAGAAAGACTTAGAATACCATAGAAATACCTACCACCTTGTATGTTAACAATGAAGGTGTTCTCAAACTTGTTCACAATCTAGTGTTTCATGAGAGAACAAAGCACATCAAGGTACTGTTCATTTCATACAAAAACATGTCTTGAAACATAACATATAACTTCCTGCTTTTCCCAACAAATTGAAAAACGAGTAGATATCTTCACAAATTCACTTCCATTTGACAAGTTCAAGTTGTTCAAAGAATTCCTCTCATCATCCCTTAATTCAATGAAAAATTAAGGCGGGAATATTAGGTAAACATAATTTACTTAGTTAATTTATGCATTTACTATGTATGTAATTCTATATTACTTGTGGTAACAAGTTTGTTACTTAGTTAGGTAGATAACATGTCATGTAATTATATGGTTAAAACCATATTGTTTGTTTATTATTCACATAGGTTTAATTGTTACATATTTGTAACAATTATATTTGCTATTTTGTGTTTCTCGGATGTCTTTTGGATGCTACCGTAATCATGTTTATTGATGCATAGTTAACTACATGTTTATAGCATATGGCATGTAATATCTATAAATATTAGTCATCTCTATCATACCAGATATTGATTACATATCAATAAAATTATGAGTCTTCTTTCCTCCTCTAGATAATTGTATAACATGGTGTACAATGAGTGAAGCTCATTATATCGAAACAATGCCAATAGTAGAATTTTCAAAGCTAGTATGCACATGGAATTAGTTGGCAAGAGTAGTTGAATATGATCCGACACGGTAGGATCACTATATAAAGCCTTAAGTTCAGAAATAGTGGCCTCATCATAGATAGGATTAACACTCACATGAGACATGATGAATCGAGAAGGAGATGAATTATCCTTAGCCATTAGGGTTGTAGTGGATCCTAGGGAAAATATTGAAATTTATGGGTTTACTAAAATGATTCAATAAAATGTTAAATTTATTAAGAATCTAAGAAGTATACTTGTGTTCTTGCCTCTCTTGTGCCTCGATCTCCATTTTTGATTTTTAGGCACTCAAATCTTTACGGAAATGGCACCATTGGATAGAGCTCTCTCTCGGCTTTCCGAGAAAGGTAAAGTTTTCCTCCTAACTCCTCATATTTTTCAAGTTATGGCTCGGCGGAGTTTTGTGGGAAATTTTCCCCTTGGAAGCCCGCTTGTGCCAATAGGAAATTGCCACGTGTCCCAGGAGGTGGCGGAGCACGGGGATTTTTGAAAAAAATTCCAAATGCAAAAAAGAGGTAAAATTCGAAATTTTTTCCCGCCGATCCGTTTTGGGCCTGTTTTTGCCCTAAATCTTCAAATGCCATAACTTTCGATCCAGCTCGATTTTCACGTTCTTTATATCAATGGAAAGCTGGTAAAATTATCTACATGATTCCATGGTCAATTTTGAATTTTGGTTCAGTTTGGAGGAGAAAATCAAAAAACTTCTTATCTGCGCCCATGGATGCCAAGCCAGACGTTTCAACACCAATTTTAATGCAAAATGGGTCGCATTCTTCTCGGCATGGTCAAAAATGTCGGGGGATGGGTGCATCAGGTCACCCATGCTTGTTTTAATGCATTTTGGTCAATGAGGAATGGCTCCCATGTTTTTCATGTTTTCTCTCTCTGGTTCGACCCATGCCCTTTGTAAAAGCTAGATTTGGCTCATTTTTCAAAGGAACACTTTTTGCACAAAAGCTTTTGTTTTCACTTTCAACAAGTGATTTTGGCAAGTATCGGACCTTCCAGGGGATTGTAACAGTTTTTACTACCTCTTTGGTGTTGGAATACAAGGATTTTGATGTTGAAAATCACAATGCGAGAGCTCTGTGAATGCTTTCAGTCCTTTGTATGTGTTGTTTGCTTCATTTCAAACCCTTGTTTACAGCTTATCAACTTGTGCATGATGTTTTATGTTGCAATTTCTGATTTGTGTCAATTTGCATGAGCAAGAAGTGCTCACCACTCCTTTGGTGTATCACCCTTATCAGTTTAGTTTTAATTTTTACATTTCTTATCCCTGTCTCCTTGCAAATTAGGATAAAATTAGGATCTGAACCTCTGCAGTTGTGCAAATAATAGATCTAATCAGAGGAGTTTGAGGAACCAGCCTCTAATCTGGAGATTCCTCTCTCATCTTGCAAGTCCCACACTTGGAGAGAGGTTTCAATGTTGTGCAATCACACTGGATGCCCTAAACATCAACTTAGAACCTTGATTTGCATCCAGGGGTGCTGCTGATTTGCAACAACAGTTTTGGCATGCCGGTGGGACCTTAGAGGTCTCATTTTTATTGCAGCAAAGTTGATGTGCATCTGCTGCAATTTTCTTGCTTCAAAAGAGCTATAAATTGCACATCTGGCGACTCCAAGGGGAAGAATCAGCTGGTTTTAGCAGTGTAGACCTGAAAACTCATGAGAAGAATCACTACAAGGTCAAGAGCTGGAGAAGAAGAGGCGTTGTTTGAATATCTGTAGTTATCTCCAAGAGTAAGGCAAAGTGGGAGGAGAATCCAAAGGTCTCCATCTCCACCAAACAGAACTCTCTCAACTCCTCCACCTAGTAGGCCTTTCATTCAATCAACAAGGGTTCTAAGGCCAATTAGAATGGCACAAAACAACCCCTATGTCAATTTCACTGGCAGCAGCCCACTTGCTCTCAATGCACAACATCCAATTCCAATTGCAGCCTTGAAGAACATTCCATACTTCACTGGAGAGAATCAGACTACTCCAGGTGATCATGTTAAAGACATTGCCAACCTTTGTGCAATTCATGAAATCAATGAGATGCAGTGGTTTGTCAAATTCTTGGCATCTTCATTCAGGGAAAGCATTGCGATGGTTTAGAAGTCTTGCCTCGGGTTCTATTCGAGTGGAACCAGCTATGTATAGCACTTCATGAGCAATTTGGAGAGAAGGGAGACAACTTGTCTCTTTTGGAGCAGTGACAACCATCGAGAGAGCTCCCATGAGCGGTGGCCCGATTTCAACTTCAGATTTCAAAGGACTTGGGAGAGAATTCCGGTGGCGGTCGGGGCCAACGAGAAGGTGCTTTTCTCTACTACCTCAAAGCTCTAAATTCTGATATTTCTATGTTGATTCGAGTCCATGGGAGGCATAACTATCCCTATGGCTTATAGCATTGCCATTAGGGCTGAAAATTGTTTGATCAAGTGGAAAACTAGCCCCTAGACCTCCCATGCCATTGTTTCCAAGTTTAGAGAGCCCAAACACTAATCAAGCACCTAATTTGGCTCCTTCTCCCACTCCTAGAAATCGAGTTCAAATGAAGCTTCTACTTCATCTCCAAGTGCCCCAAATGAGCTTGAGAAGTCATGAAGCAATTGCAAAATTTAGGCAATGAAATGAGCTGGTTACTCTCGAGAGGCAACAAGCCCAAGGTTTTAGACCTTCTTATCAGCCCCAAGCTCAGCCTAACAGGCAGCCATACCAACCACAAAGACCTCCTAATCCAGCTGCAAATATAAATCAAACAAGGCCTCCTGCCAATAGACCATTTCAGCCCTATAATCCTAATGCCATATCTGCCTCTAAGGCATTGGTGCCAACACAAAACAACGTTGCTCAGGAGTATGATTGGTGTTTTCCATGCAATGAACCTCATAACCAATCTATGTGCTTCAATGGTGCTTTGAATCAAGCATTAATGGTGACAACTACTGGTGTGGAGGGTGAAGGCAGTCAAGGAAACAACCAACAACAAGAAACATTCCAACAACAATCAGCCCCAAATGACACCACATTGGTAAACTGGCAAGCAGAAGATTTATGTGGCATGAATCAAGTAGTTTCTCAAGGTGTTGCAGCCAACACAAGGTCAAAAAGAAGGAATTTGGGTGAAGAGCAGCCATTAGCTCCAACCAATCTCCAACCTTCTATGGCTCCACAAATGGTTGGCAAGCAAAATCCAATTTCAAATGCACAAGGGCAGCCAAGAACAACTCCTAGACCAACTCAAATACCAGTTGTTGCTGCCCACATGCAAGGAGTGAATGTGCCAACCAAGGGACAACAAAGAGATCCTTCATCACCATTCAGTATCATTGATCAGATGAAGAAGAAAAATGTAAATATATCAATGTGGGAATCCCTATCTATCCCAGGCCAAAGAGATTTGCTACAAGCTGCCATGAAGGACTGGCCAACTTTGAATCAGCAAGTTCAGATGCAAGAGAAAGTGCTCACAAATGCTTGCCCAGCCGAAGGGGAATCATGGAGGATAGCAAGGTAAAATGTTGAAGCCCCCTCCTTTCTATGTTTCATTAATCATTGGAAATCAGTTAGTGCACAATTGCATGATAGATTCTGGGGCAAGTAGCTCAGTGATGCCTAAACAAATAGCTGATCAGCTAGGGCTCCAGTATGAAACCATATCCAAAGGGTAGTGCAGTTGGATGGGACAGCAGTAACAACAGTTGGAGTGATTAGAAACTTGAGTCTTACCTTGCATGCATGTCCAAATGTTGTTGTTTTACAAGATGTATCAGTTATAGACCTTCCACCACTCTTTGCCCTATGCTTGTCAAGGGACTTCACAGCCAAGATTGGAGGATATTTGTCTGCTGATTGGTCACACATGTTGTTCAGAATGAGGTATGGAACCAAAGCTACAATCAGGTCTGAACCTATTGCAAACTTCCACATTGAGCCCTACACTCCAAGTCAGATCAATGCCAATTGTTCAGCATTTGATCAAGAAGATCACCCAAGCACTGATGAAGCTGACACCAAGGTTGGAAGCATCCCGGATCTAACTCTTGATGAATGGGCAAACAAGGTACATGCTTTTGATCCTTATCAAAGTAGAAGAATCGAGCTAGGGGTCTATTGCATACATGAAGAAGATCAGCCCATCCTAGCATCACCAAGCCAAACTATAAGGATGACAATGAGGTATGGCAGCTGTTTTTGATGGATCAAGGAGTAGACAAGGTGCGGGAGGTGGAGCCATGCTTGTTTCACCTCGAGGAGTAAAGTACTATTCAGCTTTTAGATTTCAGTTTGCATGCTCCAATAACACTTGCTGAATATGAAGCCTTGGTGCGAGGGATGCATTGGGCAATAAAGAGAGGAATAAAGAACTTGCAAGTCTTTGGTGACGGTGAATTGATTGTAAATCGGTCAAGGGACAACATCTTTGCCAAGAATGATCTACTCAAGTGCTACAAGAATAGGGTATGGGACCTCATGGAAGATTTTGAGGTTTTGGCATCAAATCCATTCCTAGGAAAGAGAACCAAGCTGCTTGACGAGCTTGCGGCGGTAGGGGCAGCCTTTGACATTGTGGAAAGCATTCAACAAGACAAGGTACAGCCAAACATCCACGTGATTGTGAGGCCTTGATGCTTTGGATAACAATGTAAGTTGGCAAGTGTTTGAGAATGACCAGCAAATCATCCATTTCTTGCGAAGAAGAAAGCTGAGTTCTCGGCTAAGAATCAAGAAAAATTGGAACAACGATATGGTGACCAAGTGGTATGCAGTGAGAATAACAAGCTGCCCAAGGGACTTATCACTTTGGAGTCCATTTTTAATCCCAATGATCAGTTTAGGAAGGAGAAAGCAAACATTCAGGTCAAGAGAGAGGATTCAGTATCCATCTTGGTGGAAGAGAACAAACCATTGCAAATTGGAAAGATGACAACTGAACAAGAAAGGTATGAGTTCATGCAGTTGTGTCAAGAGTTCCCTGATGTGTTTGCTTGGAGCTATGAAGACTTGAAAGGTTTCAATCCCAACTTAGCTCAGCATACCATTGAATTGGATCCAAATACTAAGCCTGTCAGGCAGAAACAAAGACCAGTCAATCCACATATGGAGCCTCTCATGAGGAAAGAATTGAACAAGCTGATTGAGTCAAGGATCATATTCCCAATCAAGCATTCTAGTTGGGTTGCCAACTTGGTTCCAGTCAGAAAGAAGAGTGGAGAGATCAGATTGTGTGTTGACTTCAGAGACTTGAATAGAGCATCTCTCAAGGACCATTACCCACTCCCTTCCATGGAGCAAATCTTGCAAGTTGTGGTGGCTCAGAGAGGTTTCACTACTTGATGGCTACTCGAGGCTATCGGATTATGGTGAAGGAAGAAGACCGAGTTCAAGACAGCCTTCACAACCAAATGGGAACTTATGCATACGGGAAAATGCCATTTGGGCTGTCAACGCTGGTGCTTTACCTTCCAGAGAGCAATGGACATGGCGTTGAAAGGTTTGATTAACAACATGGTGCTGATATACCTTGATGATATCACTATTTTTTTCCAAAAATGCAGCGAGACCACCTCTCTCATTTGAGACAAGTCTTCACGAGGTGCGGGAGATTTGGAGTGTCTTTGAATCCTAAGAAGTGTATCTTTCTTGCACATGAAGGAAAGCTCCTTGGCCATATTGTCTCCAAAGAAGGATTAGCAATTGATCCGAGAGAGGTTGAAGCCATAAGAGCACTACCATTGCCAAGCCACAAGAAAGCCCTTGAGTTTCTTGGGAGGATAAACTTTGTTCGGAGGTTTGTCCCAGATTTTGCAGCCCTTGTCAAACCTATCACCAAAATGTTAAAGAAAAGCATGGCTTTCAGTGGACAGCGAGAAGGCAAGGAGAGTTTTGAAGCAATCAAAAAGCCATCTCTCAAGCACCAACCCTCATCAACCCGGACTTCTCCAGGATTTCATCCTCTATGCATTTGGAGGTAATGATACTATTTACGCCATTTTGGTACAGAACAACAAGGACAACGATGAGCAGCCAATTGCTTTCTTGACGAGCCTAGATGACTATGAGGTGAGGTATTCTTTTATTGAGAAGCATGTACTTGCGAATCGAAGCTTGAAGAAATTCAAGCATTTAGTCTCAAACAACAAGGTCCAGTTGCTGGTCTCTCATGTTGGGGTTAAAGACTTCCTCCTCAACAAAGATTTGAATGAGAAAAGGGCAGGTTGGATCACTCGTGTCATGGAGTATGACATTGAGATCAAGGTCACCAAGCTGGTAAGAGGAAAAGGATTGTGTGAGCAGCTGATTTTGGGAAGCAAAAGAAGTATGCAATGAAGAAGAGGAGAGGCTGTTTGACATTCAAGACAGCCATGAGCCAAGTGGCACTCAAGAAGAAAATAATGTTGTCCCCACTCCTTGCTGGACCCAGGTATAATGCACTTTCTAAGCAACAGGCCTATGCCCTCTGGAGATGAACAAGACCCAAAGAAGATACTTCAGATTGCAGGTTGTCCCATATGCCATTGTTGATGGAGTTTTGTTCAAGAAAGATGTGAATGGAGTCTTTCTTGAGATGCATTAGCACAAATCAGATTCATAGGGTGTTGGAAGAGTTCCATGGTGGACCAGGTGGTGGTCATTTTGCACCGAGTGAGTGACTCTAAAAATTATGAAGGCTGGTTATTATTGGCCCAAGATTTTCAGTGATTGCTTTGCATGGATCAAGAGGTGTAAGAATTGTGCATTCTTCACAGGAAAAGAGAGACTTGCTGCCCTTCCATTGCATCCAATCTCAGTTGACCAGCCATTCATGCAATGGGGTTTGGACTTCATTGGAGTCATTAATCCCAATTCAAGCCAAGGGCACAAATGGATTTTGACAGCCACAGACTACTTCACCAAGTGGACTGAAGCAGTAGCGCTCAAAGAGGCAAATGAGTCTAGCATCTTAGACTTCTATGAGGGCATAGTAACCAGATTTGGCATACCTGCTACAATAATCTCAGATAATGCATTGGCATTCATTGGATCCAAGGTGATTGAGTGGGCTGTCAAGAATGGGATCTACCTAAGTACTTCATCAAACTATTACCCTCAAGGTAATGGCCAGGCTGAGTCTACAAACAAGAACTTGTTGAGGATCATTAGGAGGACTCTTGATGAGAATCAGAGGTCTTGGCATACCAAACTGAAATCAGCCTTATGGGCTGATAGGATAACTCCCAAGAGATCCACGGGTAACTCTCCATTCAGGCTTGTCTATGGAAGAGAAGCAATCTTGCCCATGTCTCTTGAGTTGCCAACATTGGAACTCATGAAATAGTTGGAGCTGTTGGAATTTGAGCCCATGGAGGTGAGATATGCGAGTTGATGGAGCTTGAGAGATCGGAGATCGGGCATCCCAAGCAATGGAGAAGGATCAAGCTTTGATCAAGAAGACCTTTGTGCAGGAAGGCCAAGTAGATCTTTCCGGGTTGGAGATCTAGTGTTAAAATGGGATGCGAGATAGAGCAAAACCGGAAGGCATTCAAAATTTGATGCCATTTGGAGTGGCCCATACATGGTCACAAAGTGCAAGAACAACAATGCTTTCCAATTGTCTTCATTGGATGGTGAAGAACTGCAGATTCCAGTCAATGGAATCTATCTCAAGCATTGCTTCTAAAGGGAAATTCTCCACCTTGTAAATATTAGCTTAGGTTTCCATTCCTTGAGTGCTTGTGCACATTGTTTTGTTGTAGGTTAGTTTTGCTTTCCCTAAGTGCTTTGGCACAACTTGCTGTCCACCTGGAGATGTTTTGCGAGTCCTTGCTTCCATCAGTGATATTCCATCTTCCTCCTTGCAACATTCTAAGTCAGTTGGGGTTCCAAACAGAAAATTTGATGACTCCATGCCCAATGGACTACTTCAGGCAACTGGTATTTTCATCTAGCAGGCAGATGACCCCTCTGAGTCGCCAAAATTGTTATCCAAAATGTGCCCCTGCTCATTTTGGATGGCTAACTCCTTGTGTTCTTGCCTCTCTTGTGCCTCAGTCTCCATTTTTTTATTTTTAGGCACTCAAATCTTTCTAGAAATGGCACCATTGGATAGAGCTCTCTCTCAGCTTTCCAGAAAGGTAAAGTTTTCCTCCTAACTCCTCATATTTTTCAAGTTATGGCTCGGCGGAGTTTTTGTGGGAAATTTTCCCCTTGGAAGCCCAGCCAATAGGAAGCTGCCACGTGTCCCAGGAGGTGGCGGAGCATGGGGATTTTGAAAAAAAATTCCAAATGCAAAAAAGAGGTAAAATTCAAATTTTTTCCCGTCGATCCGTTTTGGGCCTATTTTTGCCCTAAATCTTCAAATGGCCATAACTTTCGATCCAGAGCTCGGATTTTCACGTTCTTTATATCAATGGAAAGCTGGTAAAATTATCTACATGATTCCATGGTCAATTTTGAATTTTGGTTCAGTTTGGAGGGAGAAAATCAAAAAAACTTCTGTATGCGCGCCCATGGACAGGCGGCGTTTAACAACCAATTTTAATGCAAAATGGGTCGCATTCTTCTCCAGCATGGTCAAAAATGTCGGGGATGGGTCTGTCAGGTCACCCATGCTGTTTTTAATGCATTTTGGTCAATGAGGAATGGCTCCCACGTTTTTTCACGTTTTCTCTCTCCTGGGTTCGACCCATGCACTGTAAAAGCTAGATTTGGCTCATTTTTCAAAGGGGAACACTTTTTGCACAGCAAGCTTCTGTTTTCACTTTCAACAAGTGATTTTGGCAAGTATCAGACCTTCCAGGGATTGTAACAGGTTTTTCTGCCTCTTTGGTGTTGGAATACAAGGATTTTGATGTTGAAAATCACAATGCAGGCTCTGTGAATGCTTTCAGTCCTTTGTATGTGTTGTTTGCTTCATTTCAAACCCTTGTTTACTGACTTATCAACTTTGTGCATGATGTTTTATGTTGCAATTTCTGATTTGTGTCAATTTGCATGAGCAAGAAGTGCTCACCACTCCTTTGGTGTATCACCCTTATCGAGTTTAGTTTTAATTTTTGCATTTCTTATCCTGTCTCCTTGTGCAAATTAGGATAAATTAGGATCTAAACCTCTCTCATCTTGCAAGTCCCACACTTGGAGAGGTTGTGCAAATAATAGATCAACTGCTTATCTTTTAAGATAAGATAAACCTTATCATCTCACATGGGTTCCACCTTTTTAGACTTTTCCACAAATAAAATACACAAAATATTTATGACATCACTCTTTTTCCTTATTACAAATATAATATTTCTAATTCCTAATCATGTAGACCCTACTTCTCTACTTATCCCAACTTTGACATTTTAACATTACCGGACCACTTATGACAAATATTTACTTTTTACAACATTCCTATTGTACTTTGATTGTTACTGTACTCTACATTATTGGCGGCACCATACTGATGGTGCCGTTATCTTCTATTGGACGCCACTACTAATTATACTTAACAACATCCTATTCCTAATACATACATTAATAAAATATAAATTACGGAGGAAAATTTTAATGTCGACATTTTCCCCCTTCCTAACTTCTACTCCATCCTCGGAGTAGACTCTTATGGACATTCTAAAGCTGGTGCCTAGAAAATCTTTAACTTGTCATGGTTGACCCATTTCGTAATGGGAGTACCATCCAATTCCTCTAGTCGATATGTACCATTTTCATGCACAACTGCTATTTTGTAGGGCCCCATCCATTTTGGAAGAAATTTTCTGTCTTCTTTTTTGTATCTAGAATCATATACTAGAACCAAGTCATTCACATGAAATGGAGACCAACGGATCTTTTGATCAAAGTATTCCTTCTGCTTCATTTTATTCTTATAGCTTGTATCCTTCACTATTTCCCTCATTTCCTCTAGCAAATGAAGATGCACCAACCTTTCTTTTACTAAATCACTTTCATCCATCCTTTCATTTTTCATAACTCTCACAGTGGGAATATCAAACTCAATAGGAAGAACTGGATCAATGCCATAAGCCAACTAAAATGGGGAGTATCATGTTGCTAACTTTGATGTTGCCCTATATGCCCACAATGCTGCATGAATCCTTTTATCCCACTTATGTACTTGCAAGGTGGATCTTTTGCTAGAATTTGACACAACACAAAATTTGTTTATTCCACTGTCCATTTGTGTTTGGCTTGTATGTTGTTGCCTTCCCGTGTTTAATAGAAAACTTATTGACTAGGGCTTCTACCACCTCATTAATGAAGTGGCTTCCTTGATCTGTTATAATTTCTAATGGACAACCAAATATGGTGACAATGCGTTCATATATGAACCTTGCCACATCATCTATGGAATTTGTTTTCAATGGCCTAGCTTCAACCCACTTGGTTAAATAATGCTGTGGCAACTACAATATACTTATTTTGGCATGGGGTAGTTGGAAGTGGACCTCTGAATGTCTATTCCCCACTTTTCAAAGGGACCAAGTGGAAGAATAGGGCATAATAGAGCTGATGAAGTCTTACGAATTACCATGTGTTTGACAAATATCACATGTCTTACAATAATTATAACAGTCTTCTAAAAATAGTAGGCCGGTTATAACTGCATCCAAGATACTTCTTTTTGTAAGTTATCCGGAGAAGTGTCCTCCACATGTACATGTACCATTATGGAATTCTTCTATCATCTCCTTCCTTGATCACGTCCAACTACTCTTTCGTCACTCGCCCATCGTGTCATATTTGAAATAATACTCCATGAGAATAGAATATGGACCAAGGCTTGAGTAATCTTCCTCTTAGTCTTTGCATAGCACCATCGAAACTTGAATTCATTTAGATAATTTCAAATATCTATGTATTCACTAGGGATTATGTCAAGGGAATATAATGTTTCATATGGGAAATCATCATCTTCACAATATGAACCTAAACCATCATAGGCTCAAGAGAGTACATCTGCATTGATATGCTTCTTTCTTGGCCTAGCTATAATTTCAAATTCAATCTCTTGCAGAAAAATTATCCAACTTGCTATCCTTCATGATGGGTTAGGATTATTTAAAATATATTTTAGATCCTGATGATCTGTTATAAATATAAATTTCTGCCCTAGCAAGTAGTTTCTAAAATTTTTTACAGAAAAAATGATAGCTAGAGCCTCTTTTTCGATTCATATCATTTACCTCAAAGACTACTCATTTGTCTGCTCCCAAAGTAAACTGGATGATCATTCCCATTTTCATCCTTTTGGTTCAGAGTACTTCCTAGTGTTGCATCTGAGGCATCAATATACACAATGAATGGCTTGCTCCAATCTAGATTCTTTAAAACAAGTGAAGACACCAGGGCTTCCTTTAGTTGTTCAAAAGCTTCATGCACCTTATTTCCTAGTTCATAAGTAACATCCTTCTTCAAGAACTGAGGTTAGTGGCTATGTAATCTTTGAGAAATTCTTGATGAACCTTCTATAGTAACCCACATGGCCTAAAAATGATCTCAACTTACTTCTATTCATAGGAAATGGTAACTCTTTGATTTTTGAAAATTTATCAGGATCAATACCAATACCATCTCTAGATACAACATGCCCTAACAAAATACCTTTAGAACATCCAAAGACACACTTTGTAGGGTTTAGTGAGGTTTGTGCTTCATCTAACCTTTGAAATGTTGTCTCCATCTAGTGCAGGTGGTCCATCTTGCTCCCATAGATGCAAAAATCATCTAGAAATACTCTGATGAAGTTCCCAATGTAGAGTTCAAACACCCTATTCATCAAGCCTTTGGACGTTTCGGAGCATTACACAACGCAAAAGACATAAATCTATAAGAAAACGTTCCCCAAGGAGTGGTGAACGTGGTCTTGATTGATCTTTCTCTCTATACGAACTTGGTTGTATCCACTATATCCATCAAAGAAAACTATAGCACTCCTGCAAACGCTACTTCATCCAAGATCCGATCCGACAATGGAAGAGGGTAATGATCCTTCTTTGTTGCCTTATTGAGCTTCTTATAATCAACACAAATGTGTAGCTTCCAATTCTTTTTTATTGACATCACAATGGGAAAAACTCATTCTCGAATTCTCCACAAAGAAATATGAATCATGCATTAAGCAACTTATCTATTTATTCTTTTACGCTTTAGAAAAATTAGGATTCATTCTATATGGCATTTGTTTTATGGGCTTAGCACTATCTACCAGCTCAATAGAATGTTCTACCCAACTTACTTGACGGAGTTACTTGTAATCAAAAGTGAATAGGTGTATATACCTTCGAAAGAGCCGGAGGTAGGATTCCTTCTCACTCTCCATCACAAAGATCACCAATCTTTATTTGTTGGAGATGATTATCAATTTTTTTCTTCAAATAATTTTATGGGGTCATGAGTCGGTCACGGCTTTGGAAGGATATCCATAACCGAAATATCAACCTCACTTTCTTCATCTTCAAAGTGTCCACTTCACTGGTACTAGAGTAATCGAGAGGATTTCCAATCATCGCTTTCTTCCTTGAATCCATGGGTTCTACCTTATGATCTTTGACGGATCATGTTTATCTTCACCCTCTCTCTACCATGTCCAAGTTTCATGAATCCTTCATTCCAGGTAGTTTCTTGCATGAACTCTCCTTAGCCATGGTCTTCCCAACAACATTGGGAATGCAACAAGATCTACCATTTTTATCACCTGAAATTCTACCACACATACAACACCCATAATGATATTGCCACATTTAAAACAACACCTTCTCGCTTAGTTTTTCCTTATTTAATTACCTTAACATAAGTGTTGAGGGCGATCAATTTTAAACCCAACATATTCATTACGAGACTTGGTCATTACATTAACTGCATCAACTCCATCAACTAAGACATCATGAATTGAAATACCATTACATAATACCTCAGCTTGTGGAGCGTAGGGATCCACCTCTGCCTCCAAAACTAGGGACTTTAACCTCCTTCCTTCGTCGAGCATTGAGTCCACTTCACAGCTCCCACCTCTTCTTAGAAGACATAGCCTAGAGTTGACCATATGTAATGTTTGCAAGGCTTTTGGATAGATCTTCTAAGATGGAGTATGGTCCTTATCCCTATGAAATCAGAAAATCCTACACACCCAACTTTCTTCTCCTATGTTTCTTACTAGTTTCTCCTTTCATCTTCTTAGGATCATTTCCATCTTGGTTATCTTTTTATTTCTTTCTTTTTTTTACAAACACATCTACTTCATTATTTATTCTCTTATCTACTACATCAAAAGAATTCACAGGTGATTTTCCTTTATCATTATCTCTTGTACCAGATGTAGAAGCTCTATCTGGACAATTATACTTATAATGACCCTTTTATAACAACCATAACATACAACTTCAAAAATATTTCTTTTTGGACCTCTATCTCCTCCCCGAGAATTAAATTCCTTTCCTTGAAGAAGATTAATAGTTAATGCCCATCTTCTGAAAGCGGTCTTCATACTCAATAGATGTACTAGGAGAAATATTTGTGCTCACCAAGAGTGGTTGTGGATTCTGGACCAAAGGTGTTGGTGTAGGCTCTATTTTAGCAACAATTTCTTTGGGCTCCTCTTCCATGCTTTCTTCTTGCCTTCTTGCAATCTCCTTTGCTTGTTCAATGGTAGTGAGCGGTCATACTTCACTCGTTGTCTGATCTCTAGCTTCATCCCAAGAATGAAGTGCTTACAGAGGATATTATCCACGCCATTCATCAACCCATCCGCTAATCCTTCCTTCTATATCTGGGCATCGAGCTTCCTCCTTAGCTCTAGAACACGAGCATGATAATCTCTTATCTTCTCCTTCTCTCCTTCACTAGCTTTTTGATCTCAATCATGAGATCTCGCATATTTCTATTGTTCACCAAATTCTTCAAGAAAACTTTCAGTTAATAAATCCCATGAATTTTTCACATTATCACCTAGTGTTTCAAACCACCTAAGTGTTGAACCATCCAAAAAGGTAAGAAAAAATTCAGTCCATTGTTCCCTTCTTATGAGGCCATTATAAATACAAGATCGTTTAAACTCTTGAATGAAAGAGGAAGCATCTTCATTAGATTGGGCTGAAAAAATAGGAATCTTCCCCATTTTTAAATGTAACCACAATGAAATACAAACTCACAAGTACAATCAGTAAGACTTATGTGCACAAATAATTGGACTCACTACAATAGAAAATGACTTTACACCTTTCTATAGTAAAATAGAAATGACCATGGTAAACTATGGTAAAACTTGACTTACTGCATGTAAAAAATGACTTTACCAGTGGTAAACACTATTTACGATAAAAATGAAGTTCTTTGGGGTAAACACTATTCATGGTAAAAATGAAGTTACTATGGTAAATACTATTCATGGTAAAAATGACTTTACCATGGCAACTCCTATGCAGTAAAAACAAGGTTACCCTCTAAATGATTTCGACTAAATGAGAATATCTATCCGAGAAAATCCACCAACGAGAAATGGTCCCAAAGAACGGAACCAAAATGTCAACACCAATCCGGCACTATGATAATTCTTTACCGGGAACTCCTTGTGCTATGATTATTTACTAATTCACAACTTGTAGTTTGATGGATGGAATCTGGAAACACAACAACAAACATAACGCAAGAATACCATAGACTATGATAAGAAGGAATGATGATAAATCGAAATATAAGTGTAAATTATAATATCAACATGAAATTGTTACAATCTCACCCATGAGGTACTTTAAGTGTTCTTGACTTCACTTGCCTTCCAACAATCATATTCCATGCCTAAACCCTTGCCTTTACATGTAGGCTTGTCTTTTAAGATAAGATAAACCTTATCATCTCACATGGGTTCCACCTTTTTAGACTTTTCCACAAATAAAAGACACAAAATATTTATGACATCACTCTTTGTCCTTATTACAAATATAATATTTCTAATTCCTAATCATGTAGACCCTACTTCTCTACTTATCCCAACTTTGACATTTTAACATTACTGGACCACTTACGACAAATATTTACTTTTTACAACATTCCTATTGTACTTTGACTGTTACTGTACTCTACATTATTGGTGGCACCGTACTAATGGCGCCATTATCTTCTATTGGATGCCACTACTAATTATACTTAACAACATCTTATTCCTAATACATACATTAATAAAATAGAAATTACGGAGGAAAATTTTAATTTAAAATGACAACCCACGGTATGCGGGTGGCTCAAACTAAGTTTGATATGATCATTAAACCTTCGTAGTACTTCACCTTTAGTCGGGTTGGTGTCTTACTTGTTTTGATGGTGTCGCTTATAAATCTTTAATGAATAATCACCTACAAGACCCCATATAAAAGCATCAAAACCCTAAAAATAAAGATGCAAAAATGAAATGGTCGACTTTCTTCAACTACCAAATAGATGGACTTATGATCGTGAGTTTTGCACTACATATCGACTCCGATGTAGTTCTATGTGCTTGTGTGTGTAATGGTGTGCCTAGGTGATTAACTAAAATTAACTAAAAATGTGGGATAATAATATTTATTCTAATATAGAACATCATTTAAATACAATAAATGAATGTAATGAATGACAATGGAAAATGAATCAAACAAGTAATTTAATGAAAGGAAAAACCTAAAATGAAAGAGATGGAAGTGTCTTAGCTGATTTGAGGAGCTTTCCGAACTATGTCACTGAGAATAAACAAAATAATTTGGAAGTAGGAACGACTGTGTAGAGGTCCTAAAAAGGATAGATCTAGACTGATTCTCTAAATTGGGAACCTAGAGAAGTATTGGGGTGCCTATGGGTGCCCAAGCCAATAGTATGGGCACTCTAGTCTATACAGTGGGTCCAAAACCGAGTTTCACATGTTCGTCGGGTTGTGTGAAACCCTTGTTGTGTGTCGCATCATAGTTATTACAGACTGCTAAGTGTTCTTTGATAATCCAAGATGATAGAAATAATTGGAAGAGACCACAAGAAGTATAAAACCAATAAAATGAAGAATGTAAATGAATGGGTTAGACCAACTTTGAACTTCCAAAATAGTGTGATCTTACTAACTAAGCGTTGGACTAAATTTCAGACCCAAATGTAGTTCATTTGTGTGTGTGTGTGTATCATGTGCCCTAGGTGCTCTTGTGTCAATTTCACTTTGTGAAGTATCAACCAATAGCTAGATATAAATAATGTAGTAGAATGATGAATAGAATAGAATAAAATACCGTCATATGCTTGTGTGATGTAGATGAACTAGCCTCATCCTTTTTATGGAGCTAAATATATGTAAATGACCTCCAAATGCTTTAGATGAATGCAACCCTATGTGGAGGATAGTAGTGACTAGTGTTTAGTCCCTCGGTATGGTCTCATAACTTTATATTTATAGGGTTCTCTTGATCTAATTTCGTAATTAACCCTAAAATGGCCAACCACTAAAAAGATAAGAAGTTGAAACAGCTAGAAAGTTCCCAAAAAGTGGTGGGAAAGTTCAAAAGGATCAAGGCGCCCCTAGTGGGACCAGGGACACCCATGGGTACCCCATTACTAGCTTGGGAGCCCCGGTCCAAGGCTAAAATAAACCAAAATGCCAAAAGCTAATTGGGCATGTGGGTGCAATAGGTCGAGAATGATGAAAGAAAATAAAGTAAGATAGCCAAAATATGGGGGTTGATTAGTACTTTCTTCTCTCAAAACGTTCTAAATAGTAGTATGAGACTAGGACTAAATAATGTATAAATTACATGATTTTGTGACAATATTTTCCCCCACTTTATGTTGGTGAGAAGAAATCTCAGTAACATAAAGTAGATAGAGATGCGTACTTGATGTCCATGAAAATTGGAGTAGACAATGCAATCGAAGGACTACAAAAAGTGTGGAATGACAAAAAGAAAATATAGAGCATGGAGACTAAATATGTAAAATAGACAATGCACTTTGAAGGACTACAAAAAGCGTGGAATGACAAAAATAAAATATAGAGCATGGAGACTAAATATGTAAAAATGTAAAAGTAATGAGAGTGAACCTAGGGAAGAAATATGTGTGTAGATACTAATGTGTGTGATGTACCTTCATGAAAATGTGATGTGTGTGTTATAGTGTGTGATGCCACAAAGTATTAGTGTTGGTGTTTGTTTTTGTTGTTATTATTGCCCCCATTTGATTGCTTGTTTCCCTTACGACCAGGACCTACAAGGAGAAATATCAAGTAGTAAAATATGTATGTATGTGTGAGTAAAAATGTAGTGTAAAAGATGCATGTATATGTATGTAAATGTAAATTACATAAATGTCCATATAAATAGAACATGTGCACTGATCCATGTCGAGAAAGAGAGTGTAGAAGGATATCCTATACTACCGGGTTTTTGGGTGATCCGATTCCATAGGCCGAAAACATGTAGGGAGGAATTCCACTATATCCTCTAACCTTTAATTATTTCCCCTGAATATGTGTGAAGAGATCTCTATATGTCCTCGATTTTTGAATGATCGGCGACACTAGTGAAGAAGTATAGGGAGAAATTATAGTGTACCCTCCCTCCAAACTTTAACTTCTTCTCGAATGCTAAAGACAACTATGTCATGTAAAATTTGTTATGTATTGGGTTCGTAGCATGGTCTAAATCCACTCGATGTATGTAACCCACAATGATAAGGGTGGAAAGTGCACTTAAATGAACCGGTGTAAATATATTGTGTTAGTATGTAAAACGCCAAATGGTTCCCCCTCTTTGGGGTGCATGTGATGTCATTGATAAGAGAATGTGGCCTCAAAAGAGGAACAACCAAATGTACTCTGAAATGCTAAAAAATGTTTGGTAGAAACTAAGTCACGCACAAACAAGTGGCTAACTAAAGACAAGTGTTAGTATGAACAAGCATGCATATATAGGACAATGTGTAATGTACACAAACAATGTATAACCTACTAAACAATGTAATATAAACACACAAGAAGACAAAGTAAGTCGAATAAAGTGGGTTGCAAACATGGAACATCACTCACGATGTTACAAGACACACAAGGCCATCATGACCAGCATGGCCATAAACAAACAAACAAGTGTGCACATATAACATAGGGTAAGGCCCACATACAAAAACAAGTAGCAACAGATAATTTAACAAACAATTATGGAATCAAATATCCATGTATAACAAATGTTGCAAATGAAGCACCTATTAACATGTTAGAAAGATAACTAGTATGTAAAAAGCATGTATAACCAAGTAATATAGAGTGCTAAGTATAAAATGGAATAATAACACCTTGAATAGATGAATTTGGATGCCTCTAACGACTAATGTAGGAAGGGTAGAAGGAAAGCATTCATGTTGTGTGTAAGAGACCTATATTTGTGATCACAACTAGAAAAATATGTGAACACACATGTGTGGATGATATAGATAAATGCCATACAAGTAATCTAACTAGCATGTGTAATAAAGTGACCGTCAACAAGAAAAAGTAAGTAAGAGTAAAAACAACAATAATATATAGTATGTTATGGATGAATGGAATGGAATGTAATATGGATGGTAGAGCCGCATGCCCCTTGAGTGAATGGAAATTTATGTAATGAGGCTAATTTGGTTTCCCCCTCGGCGAGTCAAGAGTGAACCATAAACGAGATTGTATCATTGGGAAATGGTAGAATAGTGTGTGTTGTGTCTAGCACATTGTGATGAGTATGTATGTGTAGTGATGATGATATGTAACATATAGAAGAGATATGCATGAACCTTATAGCTAAATCGAATATGAAGACAAGATGAATGAAGGAGTGATGATTTATCTGACGCGTATATTTGATCTGGAGGATTTCCCTACAAAAATGTTTTGATCAATTTTAGAAGTCTATGAAAACCATTGGCAAAGTCAAGAGCTTGGTAAGAGCTTTCCGGCACCTTTTTAACGGGAAGAAACTGAGTCCGTGAGAAAAATTTATGCATTTCGGAAGTTGATTCTTGACCATCGTAATTATTTTTAATCTTCAAATTTTTGAATTATTTATGCTAACTAGTGATATTATGTAGGTGGAACATCTGGCCAATATTCCAACTACAAGATACCCTTAGTTAACATATTTTATTAATTCATAAATTAATCCTAAGATATCCGTTTAATTAATCCTAATAAAGCACCTTAAATTTATCAATTTTTGACCAAATCTCCTCTCCCAAGTTTTGGCACATTTTTCCAAGGCAAGCCAATTTACAACCAAGAAAATATCCACGAGAGAAGGAGGGGGTGGTTAGCATCATGTGGACTTAGTACACACATTAAATGGAGGATTTGAAGGCTTTGATAAAGTCTAAAATTGGTAATATCCCATTATATGTGGGATTATTCCTCCATTTTTTATGCTAAAATCCACTCATATGGATAAGAGAAAATCATGGGATTTGGGAGGATTATTGGGAGATTTAAATGGGATTAAATTTACTAAATATACACTTAAGTGTGTGTGTGTGTGTGTGTGTGTGTGTGTGTGTGTGTGTGTGTGTGTGTGTGTGTGTGTATAGACACACACACACACTAAGTGTATATTTAGTAACTTTAATCCCATTTAAATCTCATATATATATATATATATATATATATATATATATATATATATATATATATATGGGTATTTGTAAGGTTTGAGGAAGGAAGAATACACACAGGTGTATTATTATTTGATTGCAGAGACGGAATACGGAAGGTGGAATTTGACAGAGGAGGATTTTATTTTCTTACAGGGAATTTCTTCTACTGATAATCACAGGTTTATTGTAAGCTTACTCTGAGGAGTTGTATTGTTATTCTGAAGAGTTTTAATTAATTGATCGGAACACTCGTAGAGTGGACCCAGGACGTAGCCAATTGGTGAACCCTATAAACAAACTTTTGTGTCTCCATGTTTTATTTTCTTATTGCTGCAAATTTTATGTCATTGAGTATTAATCTGTGTGATTTTTTTAATTAAAATTGCTGCATATTGGATATAATTTGAGAGAAATTATTTGGTTAAATCCATTTCAAGTTACTGTGAAGTTTATTAAATGTAAATTTTGGATCAATATCACTACAAGATGTATAGAATAAAGACAATGTAGCATATAGTGTATGTCACTACAAGATGAATAATATGGAGTGTTGATATAGCCTAAAGCATATACCACTACAGGATAATAGAGTAAGTGATGATTTAGCCTATAACGTATGCCAATATCCTAGAAATATCACATGATGAAAGTTTGAATGATAGACACATGATGAATGTAATTTCCATTTGATTTGTAAACCCTCGGCGGTAAAGTATCAACCACGGAATTAAAGTACGCCATTGGGTAATGAATGCGGTGCGTAGAAGATAATGTAGTATATGTGATGATAGATGACCATATGATGAATAGAATATGTAAAGGCGTGATGTGTATACTTTACTTGATGCAAGATGTGTAGAATTTGTAAAGTGTAATGTATAGAGTGGCATGTAATGTATGTAGATAAAATAACAATGTAATATGTAGGATGAGTAACATATGATGCTAGATGCATGATGAGAACTAGTATGATGTATAATATGTTCTATGATCAAAATGTGTATGGTATATTATGTAGTACGCAGTAGGATGCAATACTAAACTAGTATGATTTATGATGTGTAAACATGTAAATGTCAAAATGTTGTAGACTAAATGTAGAATGTATGGTGTATGATGTGTGATGTGTGATGAAACACAATGTGTAATTCCTATAGTGTAGTGTGTGTGGGGTTCATGTGTAGTAAGCCCTCAGCAGTCAAGTTTGAATTGACGCACAAGATTTTGGTGGAATTTATAATGTGTCATGACCACTAGTAGGAGGATTAGTTTCTTTGACGAAAGTAATTGGTTAGAGCTTATACTTGAGAGGAGGCCAAGTTGCATTGAGTTTTAAAGGAGGTTTCTTAGGTTGACTTGGTAATACAATAGATGACTTAGTAGGAGGAGGTTGTGAACTAATTTTGATAGGTGGTTGATTATGTTGACTTGGTGATGTCGTAGGTGGTTTCTTAGGAGGCTCATGACTAACTAAAGAAGGAGAAGATGCGGATGTAGCATTTGTAAATGGGAATGTAACGGAATGTTGTGCATTGAATGAGATAAACTCCGATGCTCAAGATGTTTGAACTTTTATTGTAAAGTGTGGAAGTCATTTTCAGTATGTCCATTAATTCGATGATAATTGCAATATGGACAACGTTGATACTTTACTAGTCAATAAAGAGGATAACAATGAGTAGGTGGTAGAGTGGTCGGGTTGACGATTAAGGAGCTTAGTGAGAATTTCATGTTTCTTAGTATTACATTCAAATATGAGCGGTGCAAGTAATGGCATGACCTGAGGTTTAGCTATATGACATCTCGTGGACATAGATTATAAATGATATGTAGAGGGAGAATAGACATGAGCTTGAGAAGCATACTTAAGCTATTGGATTTCAGATTCAAGAGATATGATTGTGGATTCACACCGTAAACTTTTCTTGAAATAAAGAATGTAAAAAATTGAACTAAGTCCAATAGGGTTTGATTAGATAGATGGTTACTATGATCGATAAATAGACAAGAAAGCATATGACGTAGTTCTTGTGGCGGCGTATTGTCATCAAAATATTTAGTGTCTAGGTATTTTTGTAAAACATAATGACAATTAGGGTATCTCTAAGTAAATCAAATAAAGAAACTTGAACCATGATAGAGGAAAATAAGGATCCTAAGTGTGAAAATGTTGGCTTCATCAAAATAATTAACAAAAATTATCTAAAAATGTGGGATAATAATAATTAATCTGATCTAGAACGACATGTAAATATCGTAAATGAATGTAATAAATGACTCAAACAACTAATCTAATGAACGTAAAAAATCAATATGCAAGAGAAGTATAGAAATGACTTAGCGGATTTGAGGAGCCCACCGAATATGTCACATAATAATCTAGAAGCGTGAACAAATGTGCGAGAGGTCCTAAAAAGGAAACATTTGGAATGATTCTCTAGACTGGGGCCCTTAAAGAAAGACTCGGGTGCCCGAGGGCTCCCAGTCCGTAGAATAGGCACTTTGGTGCTGCTCAGGAGGTCTAAAACTGAGTTTCATAGGTTCATAAGGTTGTTTGAATCCTTCGCTATATGTCGCATCATATTTGTTGCACTACACTAAGTGTCGCTGATAATCCAAGGTGATAGAAAGACCTATAAGAGACAACAAGAAGTATCAAATACCTAAAAATAAGAATATAAATGAATGGGTCAAATGACCTTAGTTTCCCACAACAGTGGGCTTACTAATCCCAGAGCATTGCACTATATTTCGGACCTAAATGTAGTTCTAGTGTGTTTGTGGATCATGTTCCTAGGAGCTCTTGTGCTAGTCACACTTTGTGAAGTAAAAAGCAATAACTAGATGTGAATAATGTAGTAGAATGGTGAATAGAATAGAATACCATCATATGCTTACATGATGTTGATGAAGCTAAATATATGCAAATGATATCCAGATGATTTAGATGAATGCAACTCTAGATGGATGATAGTAGTGACTAGTGCTTAGTCCTCATTATGGTCCAATAAATTTATATTTATAGATTTATCTTGATCAAATTTTGTAATTAACCTCGAAATGGTCGACCACAAAAAATACAAAAAGCTAAAACGGATAAAAAGGGCCAAAAAGTGGCGGGAAATTTCAAAAGGCTCGGGGTGGGACAAGGGTTCCCATAGGTGCCAAAATAATATCTTGGGCACACAAGTTAAGGCTAAAATAATGGGAAATACCAAAATCTAATTGAGCATGTGGGTGTAAGAGTACGGGATTGATGAAAGAAAATAAAGTAAGATAGCCAAAAGATGGGGGTTAATTACTACTTTTCTCTAAAAATATTTCTAAAAAAGTAGTTAAGAGACCGAGACTAAATAATGTCTAAAGTGCATGATTCACCCATGACCCCATCAACTAGTATTGTTGCCACCTCTCCCACACCTAATTCTTCTATCCCCACCACTGCATATCCTCCGCCAATAACCCATCTACTTCCCAACCAACTCATACCTCTTCTTCCCAAGCACCTAGTAATTCATCTATTCCCGCTACCCACATATCAACCACCGATCCCTTAGAAGGTGTTTTTCAATGCCTCACTCTGGGGGAGTATCGCTTATACAATTTCAATACATTCCTTACTCCGCAAGAGTATGGAAATCTTTGCCAACATCCTCGCTATGATCACCACATAGGTGAGAGATTTCCTTATGGTCCTCCCCACCTTCGTACCAATCTCACATATGGGGGACTCGATACTTCCACCTATTCACCCGAACCACCATCCCAAACATAAAAAAATTCATCCAACCTCCAATATCTCACCAACTGCCGCTTCACCCAAACTTTCCTACACTGCTGTTGTGCATGGAAGGGTTTTGGCTTTGGTTTTTATGAATAAGGTCATCATACTATCATCTTATGTACCACTGTAAACACAATGACCACAAAGGTGGTATTAGATTTTCCGAACTATCTTACAAGAAGGCCTGTATTGAACTCATTGAGGATGATGAACCTTATTCACCCCATTTACCAATTTCACCACCTTCACCAATGAGTCGATGGATCTAGAATCCATTCCTCCTAATTTTTTTCATAAACACCATTTCCTTGGGACCTTTGACTTATCAACGGGATGGAGAGGCACCCTCTTCTCTTCCTTCCTATATCCTAACATGATTGATGATGATACACTTTCCATTAACGTCGTTCGGTGTCGGGATCATGATTCTATTCTCAATTACCTTGGTGCGTAAGACTCTTATAAATGTGCCTCCCGCTATGTTATCATGGGTGGTCTTCTTTATAAACATGAATTTGACGGTATTCTATTACGATGCCTTATAAGTTATGAAATTCCCTACACCATAAAGGAAGTTCATGACAAAATATGTAGATGTCACTTCAGTGGCCTAGCTATCGCTAAACACATCCTTCTCCTAGGATTTTACTAGACAACCTTTAATCGTCATTGTTGTGACTATGTCAAACATTGTATGAAATGCAAGCAACATGATAATCTTCATCAAACACCTAGTCATGCCTTATAGGTCACTCGAGACCTTTGGCCTTTCTCCCAATGGGGTTTGGATCTTGTCGGAGAGATCAATCCCCATTCTTGCAATGACATCAATGGATCATCACCGCTATCAATATTATACTAAATGGGTTGAATCCATACCTCTCATTTCTACAAAAGCCAAGAAAATATGTGAATTCATTAATCATCACATTATTTGTCACTTTGGTGTTCCTCACCGCCTCATCACTAATAATGAAAAATAATTCAAAAAAAAACCTTATGGAAACTATGTGATGCCTTCGAATTCAACTTATTTTCTCTTCACTCTACTACCCACGGACCAATGGCCAAGTAGGATACACCAAATAAAACCTTGAAAAAATTCTTATAAAAGTAGTTGACGATCTTGGGAAGGATTGGAATACGCACATTTCCTTCTCCTTATGATCTTACCGCACTAGTATTCACACCTCAACTTCGCTTACACCTTTCTCTCTTGTCTACGGTATAGAGGTTGTCTTACCTCTCGAAGTCCAAATTCCGTCTCTCCATATTTTCCTCCAAGAAATGCTCAACGATGATGACTTTTCTAGGACAGGTTTGGCATAACTTGATTTATTGGGCCGAACATCACCTTCAAGCTCTATACCATCTCCAAATCTACCAAAAACGTATTAAACATGCGTATGAAAAACATGTCGATGAAAAAACCTTCCAGGTTCGATGACCTCATCTTGAAGGAAAATCAACATGTAACCAAAGAAGAGAAAAGTAAATGGGGAAAAATTTATCCTAATTGGCTTGGACCCTATATCATGACTCATGCCTATAGGTCAAGGGCTTATAATTTTTCTTAACTCGAAGGTAAACTCCAACTGGGCCCCTCAATGCCTTGCATCTTTGATCATTCTATTTTTGAATTCGATTCTATATCACCTTTTTCTATTTCACGCACATCTCTTCGCGTCATTCACCTTCCTTATTTCCAATTCTTGGGACCAATGACTAAACAAGAATCATGTGATTACCCGTCACCTTTCAGCCTTATCTTCAATATGAGTACCATGGCTCTACTCATGGCATGATTCTCATGGATACTTTTCATCTTTTTCAAGATGGAATCCCATGGTCGTTCATCACTTACAACCTCACCATCATAGTTAACCTCTGTATGCTCCATTTTTTCCTCTAACAAGAACCAAATTTCCTCTATAGTCTTGTCCATGACTTAAAAGCCCAAAAATAAAATAATTTCAAAATGGGATTCAACTCCTTGAGTCAAACTTCCAAAAAATATGACTCCCTCAAAAAGGACATCTCTTCTCTCTATCTCCCTGCTATAAATAGACTGCTCCTCGAAGGACAGCTATACAAAGCTAACCATACTGTACATAGTCTATCACAAAAGAAGACTATTCTTGCAAAAATACAATAAAATATTCAGAATCTTCCTGCATCGATCAGCTTCGCGAAGACTTCAAGGAGACAAATCTACACATCTCTCATCGATCAATCTATCAAAAAGAAGAAGAAAAGAGAACTTTTTCCTCATGGACTCGCCTATCTTGATTTTGGGTTTCTTTCCAAGTAGGCATACTGTCTCACATCGGGTCACGCAAACCAACCTGCCTACACCCCATCACCTTTTCACCTTAATTTCCTACTACCTCAAGGGACTTGTCATAAATGCAACATTTTGTGATCATATGACTTTCCTTACCCTTACAATAATCAATCATGTAACGTCTTTAGGGTCTTGTGTTCATAATCCTATCTATGGTATGGTAGAGCGTTATGGTTCTTATCAAATAGGTGACTCCTTTTTCAACTTTTACCATTTTCCTTTCTCGTTACTTGTTGATTATCCTATATAGGACAAGACCATCGACACCTACATTTTGGGAACTCCTCTTTCACCAAAATCAACCAAAAATCAATCATGCCTATGACCTAGACTCAATCATGCCTAAAACCTACCACCCATTCCTCTACCTCATCATATTCTTCCCTAGATTATGGGAGAAATACATCGGCATGAGGCACCTTTTCACCGAGGCTATGTAGGCATCACTTCAAGGGCATGGGGCCCTTGAAGGATGGCTCGGAAAATCTTTACCCTAACCATTTTCCCCATACATTTTCTATTAACATTCTACCATAAATAGTTTCCATTTTTTATATAACACTTGGAAATTTACCACACATACATATCTACCATTTTATTACATTATCAAAACATCCGATCAATCATTATCACTCTTTCATGATATCAAAAATTTCAAAGATTTATACCATAACATACATACATATTCATCATCATTTAGTTTTCCATGTTACTAACACTTGAAAATTAAACCAAAACGAAAAACATGACAAACCATGCCTATACCTAACTCGACCATGCCTAACCGACCTAACTCCACCATGCCTAACTAACCTAACTCAAACATGCCTACACAACCTAAACTCCACCCTCGCCTAACTGACCTAACTCAACCATGCCTAACATGACTGACTCCATCATGCCTCAATTACGTAGTTTCCATCACATACACAAATAACAATGGAAATTTAAAAACACAAGTACAACATCCATGCCATAAATGTCATCATCTATGATAATAACATCCCTTTGACTCATTACCTAGTTTCCATCACATACACAAATAATAATGGAAATTTAAAAATGGAATTTTCATTTTTAAACCCAAATCGACATGATCAAGTCATTCAGGGTCATTCCCTACTAAACCGACGTCCACACTTCAACCGCATCGGTCACTTTCCGTTCTTGCTTTTGTCCCCATTTACCCATTTTGACCTAAAATTATCATTTCCCGATACCCTTGGACCTTACCCACACTCATTTTCCACCTAGCCACAAACCCATACTACCTATACATTTCCTTAATGGTGTTTAGGGACTTGTTATTTACATGTTCCCGACCTACATACCCCTCGACCTAAACTACTTGATGTGACCTTTGAACTTATGTGCTCATATAGCTTATGATACCATTACCTATGTTGCTTGCCTAACAACCTTACCTTTCCTATTGTCGTACCATTTATCCTAACCCAACCTTTGGTGTCCTGAAACATACCTAAACATTCATGCACTCCGACCAACATTTTGTTTCCGGACCATATCTTATACCTTGGATACTGAATGACTTCAAACCTGTTTGGATAAACCTATCGACCTTGGATGATGTAGAGTTTTCAAGCTATTTAACCTAGCAGTACCGTGTCGCAGCGGTCTATACATGTGCATGCGTTCGATTTCCATTACCCATTACTTTATTTGATCATTTACCCTTTTACCCGATGTTCCTATACCCATACCCATACTCACCTACCTTCTATTTCATCACTTCCACTTTTATCAAACCACTCACGTATTTTTCTACACCTCATCGGTTTACGGTTTGAGGGGATCACCTCCACCTACACTTGGAGCTCCTTCACCTTTAACTCCCACTTAGGGTAATCACTTCCTATTTTTTTAGTGTCGCTTATTAATAAAAGCTACGCAACAAAAAGGAAAATGTTGACACCAAATTTAGGTCACACTCCCCTTTTACCCAAGATATATATTAATTTAATCACCCACAATTAAATTAAAGCTCATTCTCACAATATTTATTGATTTAATTACTTTAATTAAATTAATTAACAGCTCACCCCATCACATCACCTAGACACCTCATCCCGAACCTATTCCTAGCATGTTTCCTTTTAATTAAGACTCGGTCCTACTTAACTTAATTAACTAAGACTTAGTTCAGCCCTAAAATCACATGCCTATTCTTCCTCTAACAACATACATGCTTATCTAATGCAATATACCATTTTGATCCGCAACAATGGATAGAAGCGCCAAAATGATTTCCAAGATATGTCATTTTCACAAACCTAGGATTTCCTGCCTTAACCGTCGTCGATCAACCCTAAACCGACTTCGGTCACCATAACCATCATCGGTTACCATATATTTATTTTAGTAACCTTTTTCAGTAGGGGGTTAATCATTTTTTTATTTTTGGACAAAAAGAGATCTGCATGCAAGCATGAACCAAAGCCCTCTCGCACGCCTTGGACACCTCCAAATCAACACTAAGACAAACTGAGGGCATTGTGGGTTCACGGTAACATTCCAGGAAGCACTGCCGCCATGACACTTAAGCAATAGCTTTTGTAGATAATTCACCACCATCCTCCAATCGCTAGACCTACGAATCCAAGTGAGTATATTCTGATCTACACCATTTATTTTTCATTTAGATTAGTTTGTGTATCTCTTTTGGATTAGATACTAGTTTCCTTTGCACCTCGTCATCCCCACATTCTTCTAATCTATTTATCCAATCACCCACAATCTCTTCACTCTTATAGTCGACCCCGGACACCTCTCGAGCATTCCCAATGCTGATACCAACCTAAACATTCACCTTCCTTTCTCTGTATAATCACGAAGAACTCCAAAACCCCATATTATTAAGTTTCTACCATCCCGCCTCCACCGACGTTGGTCACCTCTAACTGCCGTCGGTTCCCTCTGAACCATCATCGGTCATACCCACACCGACATCGGTCTCTGTGACTGGTAACCCTGCTTATAACAACAACCTAATAACCTTCACCCAAATAACCCAAACCACTCAAAACTTGACCTTGACCTATCCCAACCACCTTATTCACCTATCTAACTTCCAGATCTGATCATAACCTAGCCTGTTAGATTAGATTTGCTTATTGTACTTGAATGAGATACCTAAATCATATCAACTACAGTAGGATATTATTGGTTTATGTTATTTCTTGCATTAAGTTGTGTTAAACAGTGGATTGACAACCATCTAGGAAGTATCACACTTCCCAAATCTAGCATACGCTAGGCAGTCCACTGACATATATTGTTTAATATTCTTCTTGTGGTCTTGTTTTGTATTCACAGTAGTTCCTCCTAGAAAAAGGAAGTTCTCACAGTCATCATTAGATCGGGAAATCGAGCGTGTGCATTCTACCTTCCACCTTCATTTCACACGAGGTATTCCTTCTCCTCTTTACCTTATATGTTTTCTCTCATACGTACGCAACTTATCGGTGAAATATTTTAGCACGCCCGGTGGGACCCGCTCTTGGGTTCATTGCATTTTCTTCATATAGGGAAACTTTTGTGTGTTTCTTTCTTATCAAAAATACACATTTAATCTTCTCCTGTAATAGTATTTTCTTCTAATTGTCTAAATGACATTTGTCATTTGGTGCTTAAAATGAGCCAATTCTTTCTTCTAAAATTTTCATTGTAGTGAAAGAGCACATTCTTGACCTATTCATCATTTTCTTCATCGAATATAAGTGTCGATTTGGGTTATAAAATTTTTAGCATTTCATCCTTCTATGTTTCATTATTAGCTCACATTTAAAAATGAGGGAAACTTATATCTTTGGAATTCATGCCCAGTGATGGTTGACACAATTGAACCGTAGAAAGTAATTTCTTCTCTCTCTCTTTACCAAATTGCACAAATTGTAATTTAAAAATCTTGTTAAACAAAACCCCACCCGGAAGAATATGTCAACGATCACACAATCAAAGGATTAAAAGTGGGCACCTAGTTTGGTATCTCTTTCCATTCATTACCTCGAGAGAAAGGACCACCCCCTCCATAACATTACACCTGAAACAAACCTTTTAGAATTCCTTCTTCATAGGAAGCCTTCCCAACCAAAATATCTTATCTAAATTCACAAGTCAATATTAAATAGCATAAGCTAAAACAAACATAAAATTCACTTTTAGGTTTGCGTGTTTTCTTAGCTTTTTTCTTGACTTACATTTTGAGTTGTGAGGATACATTTCTTCATTTTTTTCTTCTTCCTTTCACACTACCAAATCATAGTTGGAGTATTCGACTATTTATGAGTGTGTCAGGGCCTCATCTTATCATTATTAGATTTTATGAGTTTATTCTTTAGCTATTTTAATTCACAAAATCAATTTTTCTTCATTTCTTCTAATTTCACAATCATCGGTGTCGGTCCCGATTGTCATCGGTTTACATATGACCATCGTCGGTTTACCTAATCGGTGTCGGTTTACGCTTTTTTGGTTATTTTACCTAAAATGGCCTTCATCACCCATTCTTTTCTATTTTTGGTCGTCGAGGACACCATCATATCCTTAACATTCGATATCTTGTCGATATACGGTTTCCCATTTCATATTCATCAATTCTATTTCATCTATTGAAACTGGTATTTTTCCACAGTGACCAGTATCGATTATCATAACCATCATAAGTTTCCCTTTAACCGTCATCGGTCAAGATGACCATCGTCGGTTGTTGTGTTTGATTTTTAATCAAAACATTGACCAATTTTATCTCCCAAATTCATTTTTCTTTACTTATTGTTGTTTTCTGTGCCATTTACAAAATACATTCTTACAATTTTAGCACTAATTCACATGGTGTTGACTTCTCATGACCAAACTATCACTCTCGTATTTCACACGCAGCCCTCGACCACTCCCACCTAGTCCATCACCGCCTTCCATCCTATCACTATGGATCCAACTCATCTTATCACAATTTCTACTAGTGATAAGGAGTTTGAAGACTCCTTGATCGAAATCCTATGGCCCTACAATACTATCTTGCCCACTCATATACTGGGACTCCTCGGGACGATTAATATATGGCATTCATGTATCTATCTCTCCTTCCCTCACTCCCACTCCCATATCCACTACTACTAGCTCGACGTTACCCTCATCCACTTTACCCCCTGTGGTTTCTCAGCTAGGCCCCACACCCACTATGACTGCTGCATCTACAACATCTATTGCACCCGACATGTCAACTATTCCTTCATTGACCACCACAGCATAGCCCCATCTGCACTCTCTTTACCTCACATGTACCTATTGCATCATAACCACCCATGGTGTCGGTAACCCCTACCCCATTCCGAACCTTGTCCTCTCCATCCCACAGTCTTTTCCCCCAATTACTACCAGAGTCACTTCGACTACCACACCTACATACACATATTACCAAGTGACCCCGATCTCGTCTATCGCTTATTCTGGGTATGTGCCACCTACGTCTATTCCCCATTCACAACCCTCCTATTCAGCATCACCATATACTGGAATGCCACCCACATCATATATTCATCACCAACCCTCTTATATTGTAGGAGGCACCCATTCATCATAGCCCACCAATGACCTCATTAAGATGATGATGGAAAAGATGTAGACATTAGAAGCATCAATTTAAGCTCATGCGAACTCCCCTAACTTATGAAGAAATCTATAATGAGCCCATTCATCCATCCATCCTATTCATCCATACCTGTGCATTGGGAAATTCCCAAGTTCAATCACTTCAATAGTAAAGAAGACCAATAACATTTGCGGTCATTCAAACATGGGTGTTACCTAATCGCCCATGATGATGCTTTACTCCTAAGAACCTTCCCAATGTCCTTGACAGGACCCATATTAGATTGGTATAGTGGATTACCCAAACATTCCATTTACTTGTTTAATCAAGTATCCCAAGCCTTCCTAGATCACTTCTCAATCAACATTGTCAAGAAAGTCACCATGACCGATCTCTATTCAACACGACAATACGGACATGAGTCTATCGTTGACTTTGTCACTCATTGGAACAACCTCATCAACCAACTCACATTCCTATTACCTTAAACAAATCTCATAGATTTGTTCTCTTGGGCTTGCACCAGACACATCTCACCAACCTTGCAAGTGCAAACCTTTCATACCTTTGATGAAGCATTTACCATGGCGTGAAAACTGGAAATTCGTGCCATCGAAGAAAATAAAATTCAGCTATGTAACAAAAATGCCGCATTCAAATCAAATGATGCCTCTTCATCTTCAAAACCCCAGAAAAATTATTCAAAATCCAAGGGATCTGCCAATGCGGTAGTTCTCAAGGTTGGCCCATCTCACCCATCTAACCAAGAAAAACCTTCCTCTAATCTCTCTCTATTCAAACTTTTCAGTTTAGATGAGAGCAATGAAAGTACACCCCAATAGGGGAACCTTATTCTTTAGTCTTCGAAAAGCTTCTTAAGGCTAGTGCCATTACCCTTCCACCCATAAAACCACACACTGGTTTTGACCTGCTTGCCCCACACTGCATGGTATAAATAACATGACTTTTTCAACTATCATCGCGTCAAAGGCCATAGTGATGGTAATCATCAAAAAATATCATCAAGAAATGTTAGATAATGGAGATCTAGTCTTGGACAACCCAAACACACCAACCAACAAACCTACATATCTTCAAAAATCCATTCCCTAATCATACTCCATCTTCTAATCAAACTAGTGAAGCTTGACTGAATGATAGCAATTTCCGTGAACTTCATGGTATCTTTGATAACATACCGGCCATTCCCAAATTTCCTCATGTTCATTGCATCAAGTAAATCCTAGCACAAGCTCCCCTACTTACGAGATGAGCCTTTCTTATATACTCCACCCACAGAGGAGTTCCCTTCATCTCCCCCTTCACCCGTGGAAGAACCCATAATTTGTACCAATCCTATTTCACCACTCGCCTCTCAAACTAACGAACAATCACCAGTAGTAACTCTCCTACCCATGGGAGAATCATGTTCACCTTCTGCTCCATTGCGAGCCAGTTCCTACCTCATTTTCCCCATTTCTCCCATCATCTCCTCTACCCATAGAGGATCCTTTAGAAACACCACTACCTTTAGGTGACCATTCTCCATCGGCCTTCCAAGATCTTGTTGATCTGATTTCAGCTCTCTTACCCATAGAGTCCGAAGCCAACCATTTCCCTATTTCACAAACATATTTTATAGGGATTACTACTAAATCAAACATTGACCCCTTTTATAGTAGTACCATTTTCACGTCGGCTGATTGCTTAGATTATGTTGATAAATCCCTGCTTTGGGGACACCTTCTACTCCTGTTTCAACCCAAATGTAGATGTCGCTCACTGATACCTCCATGATCTATCCAAAAGTATTTCAAGTGACCAAATCAACCATAACTATTCCTGTTGGAATGCCTTCTTCTTTTTCATCCTTTCCTACATCCAAAATTTTTCCCATGACTAAACACACACCTGTGCCTAAGAACCTACCCACACCTATATCTTCTCCCATACCTAAACCCATCATTTCCTTAGGGGTCATGCCAATATCAAGCCTTGCCCATCCACCCGTCAAATTGGATTTAGCCACCTCATTCAAAACACACACAAAAATCATTTCTCCGCCTAAAAGGAAGACCCAACATTCTAGTCCGTATACACCTGATCTCACTACCACGTCTTTTCACCTTCACCCCTTTCGTCCATCCTAGGACCTCACCCCTCAACCCTAGTCAAGCAACCTCCTACCCACTTTGTAAATAAAAATGTAGTATCCACCCTTCCTTCACCATGATCCTCTAACATGCCCAATCGGCTGCACATTCCTCGCCATCACTTGTATCATTCTTACCAACCTATACCCCACCACCTACCATCACTTCATCATAACCCATGAAACTTTTCTCTCTTCCACCCACACATTCCACTTAGCCTCTGCCAACAAATTCCACTTTGCACCTCCAATTATCCCCATGGATAACTCATCCCCTTCCGCCATCTTCCTTTCCATCTACATCACGCACTCCTTCCTCACCTCTACCCAAGAAAGTGCAGCCAAAATTAAAAAACCACTACCCTCCAAAGAAGTGGTTAGACCTACTGATCCTTTCCATTTCCAGTTCATCTACTGCACCTTTACCCAAGAAGGTGTAACCTAAGCCTAAGAAAGTACCACTCCCACATCGGTGGTCCAACCTACCCATCTTCAAATTCCACCTCCTGTGGCACTTCTCCCATCACACACCCATCATTCAACCCAAACCCACACTCACTTCACATTGTGATCCATTGGCAGGATCATACGCCATTATTCTAGCCAACCTCCTAGAAACCTCTGTCATCACATTACCACCTCTTATACCTTACAACCCACTCAAACCCAAACCAAAAGGGTTTGACAAAACTAAAATCTGCGTACTACCATCGTGTGCCGGGACATGATGTAGAGAACTGTAAGGCTCGAAAATAGCTCTTCTCCAATTATGTCCTCCTGAATAAAATTTTGATGATGATGATATTCTAGATGAGGACCCTATTCTTCTTCACCAATCTCCCCACATCCTCTTCCATTACCTATTCAGTGACCAGTATCTCCACCCCCACAACCCTTTTATCCACCTCCAAAATTTGAGATCAATATGGTCCGCATAAGAGAGCTAGCAAAACCTCCGCCTAAATGTCGGTGTGCTCAACTCCTTTCACAAAATGATTTTCCCAAATTCTATTTTCCGTCATGTTGCTTTAGATTTATCACATCTCAGCACCCTACCATTCACCCCATATCATTGTAATCCAGGTTGTTACCCGCACTTTAGAAAGACAAAGGAAAGGAGAAAGCAACCAGCCCTCAACCACCCAATTCCCAACATAACATACGCACCTAGTAATTCATCTATCCCATTTACTCACATATCAAACATCGATCCCTTAGAAGTTTTTTTTTCAATGCCTTACTCTAGGGAGTATCACTTATAGAATGTCGATACATTCCTTACTCTGTAAGAGTATGGAAATCTTTTCCAACATCCTCGCTATGATCACCGCATGGGTGAGAGTTTCCTTATGGTCCTCCCCACCTTCATACCAATCTCACATATGGGGGCTTGATACTTCATCCTATTCACCCGAGCCACCATCCCAAACATAGCCATTTTCATCTGACCTCCAATCTCTCACCAACCATCGCTTCACCCACACTTTCCCTCTCACAACGCTGTGAATGGAAGGGTTTGGCTTTGGTTTTACGAACAAGTCGGTCATACTTATCATCTCGTGTACCACTGCAAAAACACAATGCTGGTGGTATCGACCTTCTTGAACTATCTTCGAAGAAGGCCCGAATTGAACTCATTAAGGATAACAAACTTCTTCATCCCATTTACTAGTTTCACCACCTTCACTTGGTCGATGGATCCATAATCCATTCCTCCTAACTTTTTTTTCATAAACACCATTTCCTTGGGACCTTTGAATTATCAACGCAATGGCGAGGACCCCTCTTCTCTTCCCTTCTTGTATCCTAGCATGATCAATGGCGATGCACTTTTCATTAACATCATTCGATGTCGGGATGATGAGTCTATTCTCGACCTCCGCTATGTTATCATGGGTGGTCTTCTTTATAAATATGACTTTGACAGGTATTCTCTTACGATGCCTTATAATTTCTAAAATTCCCTACACCATCAACAAATTTCATGATGGAATATGTGGAGGTCACTTGATGGCCTAGGCAAATGTGCATTAAACGCATCCTTCATCTAGGATATTCTTGTGACCCTCGAACTTTGGTAATTGTGACTATTTCAAATGTTGTATGAAATGCTAGCAGCATGCTAATTTTCATCACACACCTAGTCATGCCTTACTGGGTCTCTGAGACATTTGTCCTTTCTCCCGATGGGGTTTGGATATTATCGGAGAGATTATTGGAGAGATCGATCCCCATTATTCACAAAAAAACCAATGTATCATCACCACTCTTTTGAATATTATACTAAATCTCATTTCTACAAAATCCTAGAAAATATGTGAATCCATTAATCATCACATTATTTTTCTCTTTTGTGTTCCTCAACGCGCATAAATCGATAACGGAAAACAATTCAAAATTAAAACCTCACGAGAACTATGTGATGCCTTCGGCATTCAAATTAGTTTCTCTTCACCTACTACCCACGGACCAATGGCCAAGAAAAATCAATCAATAAAACCTTGAACAAAATTGTTATAAAATTAGTTCACGATCTTTGGGAAGGATTGGCATACGCACATTCCTTCGCCTTATGGGATTACCACACTAGTATTCACACCTCAAATTTTACCACACCTTTCTCTCTCGGTCTATGTCTACCGAGGTTTTCTTACCTCTCGAAGTCTAGATTCCATCTCTCCATATTTCCCTCCAATACATGCTCAACGATGATGAATTTCACCAAGACCGTTTGTCACAACTTGAGTTATTGGATGAACATCACCTTCATGATTTAGATCATCTCCAAATCTACCAAAACCTATTAAACATGCCTATGAAAACGTGTCCATGAGCAGATCTTTTATGTCGGAGACCTCATCACGAAGGAAAATGAACATGTAACCAAAGAAGAGAAAAGTAAACGAGGAAAATTTGCTCCTAATTGGCTTGTACCCTATATCGTGAATCATGCCTATGGGTCGGGGATTATCATTTGTCTTCACTCAAAGGTAAACCCGAACACAGGCCCCTCAATTTCTTGCATCTTTGACCATTCTATTGTTGAATTCGAGTCCTATATCACCTTTTTCCTATTTCACGCTCATCCCTTGAGTTCCATTCACCTTCCTTATTTCCAATTCTTAGGGTCAACTCTTGAACAAGAATCATGTGATTACTCGTCACCTTTCACCTTATCTTCATATATGAGTACCACGGCTCTACTCGTGGAATTATTATTATGGATACTTTTCATCTTTTTCTAGATTGAATCCCATGGTCGTTCATCACTTACAACCTCACCATCATAGTTGACCTCTGTATGCTCTAGTTTTGCCTCTTAACAAGAACCAAATTTCCTTTATAGTCTTCTCAAGTGACTTAAAAGCCCAAAAATAAAATAGTTTCAAAATGGGATTCAACTCCTTGAGTCAAACTTCCAGCAAAAAAATATGGCTCCATCAAAAGGACATCTCTTCTCTTTATCTCATTCTTTATAAATAGATTGCTCCTTTGAAGGAAAACTATAAAAAGCTAACCATATTGTCCATATTCTATCACAAAAGAAGACTATTCTTGCAAAAATACAATAAAATATTTAGAATATTCTGCATTGATCGACTTCACAAAGACCTCAAACAAACAAATCTACACATCCACATAGAATTCCTGCATCGATCATTCTATAAAAATAAAAGAAAAGAAGAAAAAGAGAACTTTTTCGTCATCGACTCACCTATATTGATTTTGGGTTTATTACCAAGCGGTCATGTTGTCTCGAGATCGGGTTACGCTATACCAACCTTTGCACTGCAACCCATCATCTTTTTCACCCGATTTCCTACTGCCTCAAGGGACTTGCCACAAATGTGACATTTCATGATCATGTGACTTTCTTCACCCTTAGAATAATCAATCATGCAACGCCTTTAGGGTCTTATGTTCATAATCCTATCTATGGTGTGGTAGACTTGTTATGGTTCTTATCAATTAGACGTCTCTTTTTGTCACCTTTTACCATTCATCTTTCTCATTACTTGTTGATTATCTTATACAGGACTAGACAATCAACACCTACATTTTGGGAACTCCTCTTTCTTTGAAATCAATCAAGCCTATGACTTAGACTCAATCATGCCTAAAACCTACCACCCATTCCTCTACCTCATCATATTCTTCCCTAGCTTATGGGAGAACTACATCGGCATGAGGCCCCTTTTCGCGAGGCTATCTAGGAAGCACTTCGAGGGCATGGGGCCCTTAAAGGATAGCTTGAGGCCACTCTTTACCCTAACCATTTTACCCACATATTTTCTATTAACATTCTATCGTAATTAGTTCCCATTTTTATATAACACTTGGAAATTTACCACGCATACATATCTACCATTTTATTACATTATCAAAAAATCGATCAATCATTATCACTTTTTCATGATATAAAAATTTCAAAGATTTACACCATTACATACATACATATTCATCATCATTTAGTTTTCCATGCTACCAACAGCACTGCAATTAAATCAAAACCAAAAACAGGACCAAACCATGTGTATACCTAACTCAACCATTCCTAATCCGACCTAAGTCCACCAAGCCTACTTGACCTAACTCAAACTTACCTCACGCAACTAAACTCCACCTGCCCTTAATCTGACTTAACTCAACCACGCCTAACACGACTGACTCCATCATGCCTCAATTACATAGTTTCCATCACATACACAATAACAATGGAAATTTAAAAACACAAGTACAACATTCATGCCATAAATGTCATCATCTATAAAAATAACATCCCTTTGACTCATTACCTAGTTTCCATCACATACACAAATAACAATGGCAATTTAAAAAGTGGAATTTTCCTTTTTAAAAATGCTGAAATCAACGTGACCGACATCTATCAAGTCATGTCCTACTAAATAGACATCGTTCACACTTTTAACCGCATCGGTCACTTGCCATTACTATTTTGTCCCCATTTACCAATTTTGACCTAAAATCATGATTGCCGATACCCTTTGACCTTACCCACACTCATTTTCACCTACCCATAAACCCATACTACCTATGCATTTCCTTAATGGTGTTTAGGGACTTATTTACCTATACCTCGGTCTTACCCGTGCCACCGATCTAAATACCTGACGACTGAACTTCCTATTATGGCCTTAGAACTTGTGTACTCGTTATACCTTGTGATACCATTACCCATGTTGGTTGGCCTAACGACCTTACCTTTCCCATTTTCATATTGTTTATCTGACCCGACCTTTGGTGTACCAAAACATGCCTAAACATTCCTGCACTCGACCTACATTGTGTTTGGACCGAGATCATATACCTTGGATATGTGAATCACTCTGACCATGTTTGGATAAACCTATCGACCTTGGACAATGTAGAGTTTTCAAAATCTTCAACTTTGGTATCGTGTCACAGTCTATACATGTGCATGTGTTCGATTTCCACTTCCCATTACCCGATTTGACCTTTGCCCTTTTACCCAATGTGCCTATACCCACTGACCATACTCACCTACCTTTTGTTTCATCACTTTCACTTTTATCAAACTCATCACCAATTTTTTCCTACACCTATTCGGTTCTGGTTTGAGGGGGATCACCTCCACCCACACTTGGAGATCTTTCACCTTTAACTCCCACTTGGGGTAACCACTTCCAATTTTTTTCGAGCGTCACTTATCGATACAAGCTACGACAAAAAGGGGCAAATGTTGACACCAAATTTGGGTCACACTCCCCTTTTACCCCACATATATATTAATTTAATTACCCATAATTAAATTAATGCCCATTCTCACAATATTTATTAATTTAATTACTTTAATTAAATTAATTAACAGCTCACCCCGCCACATCACCTAGACACCTCATCCTATACCTATTCCTAGCATGTTTCCTTTTAACTAAGACTCAGTCCTACTTACCTTAATTAACTAAGACTTAGTTCAACCCTAAAATAACATTCCTATTATTCCTCTAATATTATGCCCACTTATCTAAAAGCGCATGATATACCGGTCAACCTAAACCAACGCCGGTCACCCTAACCATCATTGGTTACCATATATTCATTTTGGTAACCTTTTTCGAGAGTGGGTTAATCATTTTTATTATTATTTTTTGGAGAAAGAGATCTATGATGAAAGCATCGAGCCCTCTCACATGTCCAGGACACCTCCAAGTAGCACCAAGATAGATCTGAAGGCATTGTGGTTCATGGTAACATTCCGAGAAGCACGCCACGACACTAAGCAATAGCTTTTGTAGATCAGCCATCACCATCCTTCAACCACCAGACCTACGAATCCAAGTGAGTATATTCTTATCTACACCATTTCTTATTCATTTAGATCAATTTTTGTATCTCTTTTGGATTAGATACTAGTTTCCTTTGCACCCGTCATCCCCAAATTATTCCAATCCATTTATCCAATCACCCACAATCTCACCGCTCTTATATTTGACCCCGAAACCTCTGAGCATTCCTAGAGTATGTTACGAACCTAAAATTCACCTTTCTTTCTCTGTAATCACGAGAGAAACCCCAAAACCCCATCTTATTAATTTTCTACCATCCCACCTCCATCGATGTCGGTCACTTCTAACCACCTTCATTTCCCTCGAACCATCGTTGGTCATACCCACACCGATGTCGGTCTGTGATTGGAAACCCTATTTATAACATAACCTAATAACCTTCACCCAAATAACCTAAAGCACTCAAAATTGACCACGACCTATTTGAACCACCTTATTCACTGTCTAAATTCCAGATTTGATCATAACCTAGCATGTTAGATTATATTTGCTTATTGTACTTGAATGAGATACCTAAATCATATCAACTACAGTAGGATATTATTGGTTTACACTATTTCTTGCATTGACTTGTGTTAAATAGTGGATTGATGACCATCTGTAGGAAGCATCACACTTCCGGATCTAGCATACGCTAGGCAATCCAGCGACATATATTTTTCAATATTCTTCTTGTGGTCTTGTTTTGTATTCGCGAGTAGTTCCTCCTAGTAAAAGGAAGTTCTTGCGGTTAGCATTAGATCGGAAATCGGAGCGCTCATTCTACCTTCCACCTTCATTTCACAAGTATTCCTCCTCTTTACCTTATCTATTTTTTCTCATACGTGCCTTTGCAACTTATCGGTGAAACAAAAGTAGCAAGAAATAGCTAGATAAAAATGTAGAATGGTGGATGAAATATAATAAACTCCCATTCATATGTAGTTTGTGATCTTGAATAGTTCCCAAATGCAGTCCTTGCTCTATGTAGATATCTAACCCTTAGTAGAAATAGTTCGCCCTAAGATAGTATGTATGTTATGTTTATATAGGGATATCTTGATCAAATTTTGACACTAAAAACTTGACATCTTGACTAGCATCTAGGGAGATGAGATGGAAAACCGTAAAGACCAACCTCAAATGTTTAAATTAAAACTAATTGTGACGGGGACCAACAAACCTAGAAATCAAGAAAAGGGCGCCTAGGCACCTAATCCATATCTAAATGCCCTATTTAAAGACTAGAGATGAAAACTGAATGAACTATGACATATAGAAGCTCCTAAAACCTTACTAGAATTATGCAAGTGAGTCTTTGAATGTGTAAGACAACTAACGATAAATACCAACAAGCTACTGCGACCAAACTACGGTATGGGTCATTAGTGAATACTTTTCATATGCAAGATCCATATATAAAAATAGCATACTTGGTGGTATAACAATAGTAGTAAGTGTGTGATTTTGTGAATACATATTGAATTAACTAATCAACAAACATGCAAAGTCATTTCATGATTCAATGCTTCACTTACTAGAAGAATACATAACTTTCAAGACAATCATGCATGTAAAAATAATTTAACTTCACATTCAAGAACAAATCCTTAACTTATTCAACTATAATTTCATCAAAATTCAGGTATGTATAGAACACTCACACTCTTACCAAAAGTATTCCCTCCTCGGTCCTCGAGAGTCTTTCTTCCTCGATCTCTCTACTTTCCTCAAAAGGTCCTCCTCTCCCTATTTTCCCTAACTAACTCATCTCTAACTTGAATTCCTTCTTTTATATATCTCCTTCTTGGATTGAGAACTGAATTTTCTTGGACTCATGGTCTCTTTACATACGATACTATTATCTGCAAAATTGACAAGGGAAATTTGCAAGTAACCATACCAAAATTTCAGTTTTGGTCCCCTAGAAGGAGGTTTGTTAATGTTCAAAATGGTCTAAGACTCCCTTTTGAAAAATCAAGTTTTTAGAACTTAGCCATTTTTGGCCTTTTTGAACTAGGTGCAGGAAATGTCATGTCGACATACCAAAATGTGCACCCCTTTAAAAACCTTTGGCACACTCAATGATATGTCAACATCAATGAAGTTGCACCCCTTTGGCGTAGGAAATGACATGTCAACATTATTAAACATGTGCCTAAAATATGCGCTAAGGCGCTAAAAGTATCATGTCAACATCAAAAATGTGTGCTTAAGGCATGGGAAATGGTGTGTTGACATCAAGAAATGCACGCTAAAGGCATTGAAAGTACTATGTCAATGCTAATAAACTTGCACCAAGCGCATTTAAACCCATGTCGACACTCTAGAATGTGTGCCAAAGAAATTTGGTGGGACAATAAATGCCATCTTTTCTTATAAATAGGTGCCCGACACCTGTCATTTTCACGATTTGAAAATTGAAAAAATTATTTCCTCTCTATGCCTGTCAGCTATCCTGTCACCCCACGTGCCATTTTTTGAGCTTGTGGACCCCAACGTCATCCTTCGTCCTTTATAAATCTGGGTAAGTGGTTTATCATTCTTGTTGTTGTTGTTGTTTTGGGTTTTGTGTTAGGTCTTAGGGTTGTTAAAAAAGGATTAAATCTAAAAAAGAAACACCTATCAATCCATAACCAACCAAAACCCCTTTTCCTCTCCTTCCAGATCTACAAATCTGGAAGGCCCCGCCTTTGAAAAAACCTAGGGCCTCCTTTTCACTGCTTATTATCTTGTTGCAACTCTCTCTACCATTTGAAAAAACCAAAAGAGAGAGAAGAAATCTAAGAAATTGCAAGAAATCATGGAACACCTTGGCGCACTATTTTTCCTATTGTATCCCCACGGTCTCGCCTTGGCGCACTTTGTCACTTCAGCAGCAACACAACCTAACCCACGCCTAATTATATAACACTTAGTAGTTTTTGTAAGGGCGTAGGTGCATCCTACACAACATCAACATTGGATGTTGTGTGCTCCAAATCCGCACCAAGCATTTTTCTTTGGCGCATTAAATTCCTTTGCAACATCTTCTGAAATTGTGCCTTGGCGCACTTAAAACCCATGCAACATAGACATTTCCTACACCCCACTAAAGCAAATTTCCTAAGGTGCAGGCGCATTTTCCTAACATCAACATGGCATGTTGTATGTTGTAAACTGCGTCAAGCACTTTTTCCTTGGGCGCTGCCTTCTGTCATGCAACACTCTTCAAAAGTGCACCCTTTACAACCTGAGCACAACTTTTCTCCTATCAACACTAGTGCACCTTTTTCCATGTCAACATCCTCAAAAGTGTGCCCAACCTTTTTAAGCCTCTGCAGCATGCTATGAACTGCGCCTTGCACCCTAAGCCTTATAATTGCTCATTCTTCTTTCTACAAGCTTTCATTATGGATAACATGATAGTTGACATGGATCTTATGTGTTGGACCTCCTTGATCCTTCTTACAGAACAACAACAGCCATCCTCAAGCTCACACATGTCTTCATCAAGTAAAAACCAACAAAGTCTAAAGGAAAAGCAAAGCTAACAGAACAAGAGATGAAGTACAAATATCAGAAAGTTAGGATGCCTAACTCATATGCGGAGAGTGACCTTGACATCAGAGACTCTGAGCTGGGGCATATTGATATGGATGACTTTTGGGCGAGGACCAACCAGGCAAGCAACGGTCCGTGGATGAACAAACTAGTGGGCAGTGGATTGCACTTTACAGCTGGGCTGCCAATAAGTGTTGTAAACAACGAGTTCATCATGTTGGTGGCTCGGTGCTATAACAAGGACACTAGATGTGTCGAAGAAAATATGGAAAGACAATCATCGACCTCACTTTGCTCATCATTTTGAGATAACACTGGGCAGTGTTCCTCATTATAGCCGTTATGTCACCATAAGTCTAGAAGAGTGTAAGAAGGCATGGGAAGACAATGACGACAAATGCATGCAAATGATAAATGAGCTCTATCTTAAGAATAAGAAGTCAATTGAGTAGATGGCCTCGGACCATCCATCCATGGTGACTTGATGAGGAATGAGTGATCTGATCACCTTCTGAGAGCAGTATTTGGGCTTCCTGATGCCCATTATTTCCATAAATGGATGTTGAGGTACTTAGAGACCATGAGCAAGAATACGCCTGATCAGCATTTTGGCTGGGGAGAAATCATTAGCGACACCATCTCCCAGCAGCTTCAGCAGGTCCTCACAACTGGGAAGTTCTATATGAATTCCTACGTTGTATACGCTGTACGGCATCAGCAAGAGATTTTGCAGGCCTATCTAGAAATGGGGTATGGCCCCAGGTTAAAATATATGAATACTACCTAGAGCTAAGGCTCAAGAACATCATCCCCCAGTTCTCAAAACTCAATGCCTTCTTACATGAGGTGATCTGCTTGTGAGGCTGAATATGAGACACAGTCGGACCGGTGCGGCGTGATTGTTGCCATGAAGAAATGGGGAGAATTGTTCACACAATTCCCCACATTCACATATCTCGGGCGGTGAATTTTGAAGGTGAGCCAACAAATCTACCAAGGTATGTAGGGCCCAAGATGATCCTCTTGGATTTTTCAAGGCAAATGATCACTTGCCATGAGAAGTGCATGAAGAGAAAGATGGGAGGAACCCATTCCCCCTTACAATTGGTCAATACACCTATACCACACTTGCCAAAGCTTGGGAGATGTATGCCGAGCTTGAATTGTTGAATCTAAAGCACAACTTCCCCCTGAGGCCGACCTTTGGTATGCCAGTTGCCTCCCGAAAGGCAAAGATTGATCCTATCCATGTTCTTGAGATTGAGGACATTTGGATCGACCTGACACATGAAATAGATATCAAGTGAAAGGATCACTCCCGGATGGCCCTGGAAGAAATCAAACACTATGGCGTAGCCATCATTCCAAAAGGATTCCAAGAAACTGATCAAGAAATTGATCAAGTTTACCTTGACACGGATGGGGATGATTGGTCATTTGCTGAGATCGACAGGCCAAGGCACCAAAGACCATTCATGAGAGGGTTAAGCCCATGTTGTAGTGCACCAAACATTGGTGTAGACATAATGGTCTCACCTACCTCGGGGGTAGACTTCACTACTTCTCCTTCAGGTAGAGCACCTCCAGGCCGGCCCGGGTAAAAAGGGCAAAGGAAAGACAAAGAGGTCGAATCAAAACTCCTCGAAAGCCATCCTGCTACTTCTGAAAAGAAAATAGTGGACCTAGTATCCCGGATGAAGAAGAAGTAGCAAAGGTTCCAATGGATACATCCACTCAAGATGTTGTCACAGATACTGACCACCGAGGTACCTAGCGTACCTTCTTCTCTTCCTCCTCTTCCTGTCATTGAAACATCTATTCCTATGGATGTATCTTCTCCTCTCCCTTCCTCCCTTCCATCTCCCACCTCTTCCATCTTCTCCTCTCTCTGATTTTCCGCCTAGTACTCCCTCTATCCAATTATATATCCCTTACATTTCCACATCCTTCTCTTCTCTCCCTGTGCAACTCCGGTCCCCACAAGTAGTAGTGCATTGGACTCCTTGTTGATACCACCACCAAGCGTTTCGACATTCTTCCCTGAAGCCTCCACAGTTGCTCCCCCTCTCACTCTCGTTTCTTCTTCTATTTCCTCTACTCCCACTCCCATAAGTCCCAGGTTGGTTTTTGACACTCTAAGCCATCATAAGAAAAGGTTCCCATTGCTCCCATGGACTTCTCCATTATTCCGAAGAAGGGGCCCAAGAAGAAGAAAGCAATAACTTGCTTTTCAAAAAGTACTTTGGGCGAGAGAGTCATGGAGATTGCATACCTGGACCCCACCAAGGAAAAGAAGGATTTGTCTCCTACAGACTTCACAGTGACTCAAGTCACAATGGGAACCTCATCCGGAAGCCCACAAAGAGAGGCCTTGTCTACAGTAGATGCCGTTTGCAAGAAGCTCCGGGAAGCAAAGGAGGAGGAGAGAATACTAAAAGAACAAAACAAACATCTCCTTCAAGCATTGCAGAGAATGGGCAACGCTCCTCCTATGACTGCCGCCGAACCCATTAAAGTTCTTAGTCAAGATAAAATAAATGAATATGCTAAGATTGGAGAACAGGGCGTAGCAGTATCCTCCTGGATTGAGAGGATCCTCAGGGATGGTCATGAAATAATTGGAAAATTCACTATGCTATACCAGGATATAGATCAAGCAAATAAGAAGCTACGAGCGATGCAGGTTCCCTCTCTGAGGAGTAGGACAATGTCGAGTTGCTGACATGAAACATTCAAAGCAATGGCTGACTGCTCGGTGACGACCTATTTAAGGTTGGTGTCATCGATCACCCGCGGGCACATAACAAATCTCTCATCGCTTTAGATTACTGGGTTGATCAAATGGAGTATATCCTGGAGAGGATAGACAAAATCAAGGATGAAGCCCTGGATGCCCGATATAACATGGAGCAAACAGTTACAAAAATGGCTCTAGAGATGCTCAGTGAGTCTTACACCTTGAGGGAAGTAGATGATACGTTCCAGCACTTCAAGGCTATAGTCACTCAGGGTTTGGCACAGGAGGTCACTTTCGACCGGGAGTCAATCAATAACCTCCTAGTTTCTTTGTGAATTCATCGGGTTTTTATCGATTCATGTGAAACTTTCACCGAATTACCTGACAAGCTCAAGACCGAAAAAGAAACTTGTGAAGTCATTGGTGACCATTTCAAAGGTCCAGATCATGATCAACTTCAAGCCATGATCAACAAGTTTATGGAATACCGAGCTCAGTGTCACATCACCTCTCCTGATCAGAAGCAAGACACTCCGTTTAAGCAAAGGGATGATGAGGAGTAGTTTCTCCTCTTGTGTACGCTTTGATCATTTTTGTAAAATATTTAAAAAGTATGTTGGCATTTACGATGACATCATCCATGTTGCACCATGGGATGTTGCCATCCAAAAACTTTCCCAAAGTCAACTTTTGACTTTTTAGATATTTTGTAAATATCTTGTAAGATATTTTGTAAATAGTTGTTGGTTTGCTTTTGTCTTCTTCCCTCTTCTCCTTCTATAAATACTAGAATACTTGTTGTATTCTGTGTGGATATTTTTGTATGAAAAGAGAAGTGAGGAGAGAAAGACTTTGTGCTTTCTTATAGAAGAAATATTAATACATATGCTCAGACTTTGTGCTCAATATATGTGTTATTTGCATCAGATCTTTCTTAAGTTAGATCTATGTTTTTATTATGTTGGATTCATTCCTATTATCGTCATATGTTCATCAGTATTGCTTTATTTGTTTATGCAAGTAAGTTTGGCTCTGTTTACTACCAGCCCAAAGCATAAACCTTCTGACCTTTCTGTCTTGGAATTCATTTCTTTTCTTCCTTTAGATCTACCTTCCTTTGTTCCTTCCCTCCTACCTTTCTATTCGCAGTTGGAACTACCTCTACTGGGATGAGATCCCAAACCCCCTAAAGTTAGAATAGTGTAGATTTACACAGATTCCTACTTGATAGATTAGCAATAAACTAGTTTCACTTTGCTATCTCAAAGAGGGGCTATGCCCTGCACACTGTTGGCTGTTTCCCCATGACCTGCCTAACAAAAATTTTCAAACCAACAGAGATACCTAGAGAAATAACATCCTTTAAATGAATGACATGATCCTATTTAAACCTCTAAGGATTTCTAACAACTCAAATTGACCCCATGAGCAAAAAAATCATTTGAAGGTCTTCTTGATGATGCTTCTACATCAACACTCATAATTTCACTTCTAGTATCCTAATATGGTGTTTGAATTGTTTGCCACATATGCATCATTCTAGTATTTAGTATTCTAATAGTGTGTTTACAACGTTTGTCAAATATGCATAAAAATGATGGCCAATGTATACCACATATTTTTACTACTACTATCCTATGATAGTTTTTGCATCATTGTCACATACGGAAAAAATGACACTGTGTATACTAGATAATTTCATTGCTAATATCCTAATAGGGTGTTTATCGTCATTTATCGAAGATACACACAAAAATGACATCATGTGTATAAAAAAATTAGTCTAAGTATCCTATTACGATGTTAGCGTCATTTTTCACAAATGTACATTGGTGATAACCTATGTATACCACATAATTTTAATATTAGTGTCCTATTACGGTGTTTGCGTTCTTTGTCACATATGCACAAAATGACAGACTGTATACCACCAAATTTCACTACCAATATCCTATTATGGTGTTTGTGTCATTTTTCACATGCGCACAAAAATGACTAGTTGTGTATATCACGAAATTTCACTACCAAGATTCCAATTAAAGTGTTTTCATCATTTTCACATACACTCAAAAGTGAAATCTTGTGTATACCACAAAATCTTAATACTAGTATCATATTACGGTACTTTCTTCACTTGTCACATACGCACAAAAAAAACAAATGTATACCACAAAATATCTATTTAGAAATTTTACATTACGTGTACCATATTATGTTGCTTTTTACTTACAAAAACATAGTTTGTATATCATTACATGCATTTTATTTACAAATATCTTTAAAGCATAATATCTATGTTTTGTTTGTCATATTTCATCATATATTGATATGTTCAATACCATGATTATTGATTATACATTTTTATTTACATTATGTTATTTAGGATTTATGAAAAGGAAAAGTACAAACAATTGATTTCCCTAGAGGTTCAAGGCGTGGGTAATGGGAAATCTCATTTTTCACAAGATAGTCTTGAATGGACACCGATTGGTGAAAATAATGATCATATGGATCTTTGTGTTGAAATCCCTCTAAGATGATCGATTCCTTTATTAATGGGGAAGGCCTTCTCGATAGAAATGCGTCTGACATTCATATGTATAGCGAAAATGATATCCATGAATATCGGGAATGCAGAGCACCACATCTTTACCACTATGTACTATAGTTTTTTTATATTAACTTTATGTTTGGTCTTCCTTAGGAATAATGTTCACATATGTTATTGCCACATATTTCATATTCCATACCTAATATCAATATGTTTGTTTTTTTTTTTACTTCTTTGGTTTTCTTATGGCCTTGACAACAACAGGAACAAATCACCTCTTTCTTGAAATAATATTGAGTTTCGAAAAAATGTGGATGTTAGTGCCCTTTCAATATGAGGGTTATGTTTGGTAGATCGGATGTGGCATATATTATATATAATGATATGTATTATTGTGATATGAACACAAATTTTTCCATGGTCTGCAAAGGACACAAGCTTGGATCCACTAAGTGGTTTCACTCTTAATGCAAGCAATACATTGAATCTATTTTACTTGGTGGTATATTGGTTGGCACCGTTATTGAAAGACACTACACAAATCCAAAGTTGGAGAGGATTTTCAAAAAAATGGATGAGTGCATAACCGGAAGGTTGTGTTGAATGCATGGAGGAAGGTCAGATCATTAGATCCCTAAAACACCAACAAAACAACACTAATATCAACTTATGGCATGTCGAAGAAAGGGATATATTTTTCTATTATCGAAGTCATGTGGGGACTGACTGTCTTTAATTAGGGGCCTTGAAACACCATGGATTCTTGAAATGATGGTTCGTCATTCCCACAACTCCATCATTGTAATGGATTCCACATTCCTAACTAATAAATATGGAGTAAAAGAGCATGTTATCTCATTTCCAAGTGTAATTGATATTTGGATATACTTGTTTAAGTCAATCACATTCTAATTGTATTCTTGTCTACACATTTTCCTCGGTACCAATTGTACACACTTCTTGTTTTTGACACAAAAGAGGTTGGGGTTCCCATTGCATGGGTAGTTTCATCCTGTAATAAAGTGGATGACATATATGTATGCATTGTTGAATCCTACGCAAGGAAAATGAAAAGGATGGATTGACATGTCAATAAATTCATTACAGATTATGTGGCTTCCAAAATACAAGCTATAAGGTACAAATCTACTAATATTTTGTTCTATAAATTTAATACGCGTAATTTACAACCCTAACAACATTCTTTGTGTCTTAGGGTTGTATTCGGTTTTCATGTCTTGTTATGCATATGGCATGTTCCTAGGGCTTGGTTAAATAATATTTACATGTTTTTTCTTCATTTTGTGATACTGATATTAATAGGCTTGGCTTGATTTTTTTTCGGAATTACTTATTGTCATGCGAAATTTTTATTTACAGATATATGAAGAAGGAGGTGGGGAAGGTTATGTTTTAGATACTAGGCGGAACATCATGTGTGCCATCAATGATAATGAGCACATGAAATTTTTCCTCATTGATGAATTCATGGAGGATTCAAGGAAGAGATCTTTTTATGGAGTATTTCGAAAGACATGGCTGAAATAGGGATGTATTGGTAAGTGTTAACTATATATGATTATATTTGTAGTTATGTGTATAATTAATGATTTTTAGTTGTTTATAATGGTTTTAATGTGCCCGTGTGCAACTATGTGGTCAAAAATTTTCTCAGTAACTTCATCCATGCCAATCACGATATTAATGCATCCATATAATAATATCATTGTTTATTAAAGAAACAATACCTATGGGATTGAAGAAAAAAATGCATAAGGAGATTGGATTGGTTGTTGTACACATTGGTGTTTTGAGTTGAACCACACTATAAAAATAAGAGGAAGTTGTAAGTATTGGGCTTCTTGACAAATTACAAGAAAGAGAAGGAGAAAAATTTTGCCACTTAGAGGCTAGAGCAATACACTGATAGTTATTGTTATGTAAACCATAGCATTCCTTGGTCTTACATGGTTAGAATTCAAACATATAGGGAACAATGGTATTTGGTTTGGAGATTTGGCCTGGATTTTCATGTTTGAGACTATCCTAGGCTACCCAGGCATCACTGTAAACATGTTTCAAAGGTTTTACAACTTCGAGAGGACACACGGGGGTAGTCCATCTGCAGGGATCAAAATTTTAGTGGTGAACGTGTATTTTGTTTTCATTATTTCAACTATGTTTTATCATTATTATCTGAAAAAAATTGTTGTACATTAATAAAAGTATTGTTGTCATTATAGGTGACCCACGCGTTCATGTTGTGGAAGCAATTGAATCTTGATGTACCTAAAAAGATGCATCGAGAGAAGCCCCTCATTATCATTGATAGTACACATTTTATTATTATTAAATATTATTTGTTACATCAACTATTTTACAATTACTAATGCAATTTTATTTTTGTGACAGTTGAGGGTGATAATAAAATACAACGAAATACGATACCTCGGCAATGAGCAACATGATAGAAACCATGGGAATTCATTACAAGTGTTGACAATGGAAATAGTTTTGAAAGCATTGTTAGATGTGACGCCTTGGACAACGATGAAAATATTTTTCTTTCGGAGATTGCATGTAACAATTCAAGAAGCTTTTACATGACTCTGGTTCATTTTCATTTGAGTTCATTCTAGATTGTAGTGGAAATGCCACTTCTACCACCTATTTGCAGCCATGGTTCAGTGCAACAAGACAAACTTTAAGGAGGAAGAAAAATAAGGTCATGGTGGAGGATTTAAACAATTATTCTCACACTATGGCGAGTATACATTTCCTAACACAAATTGTGGAAGAAAACACAGAAATGGTATGGTATAGCAATCAAAGAAAGTTTTGAAGTTATATTAGAGAGTTTGGATGAGTATCATTGTTATGTGATTATAATATGTATTCATTCGAATTCAAAACACTTAATTTTTGTTTCGTGAATCACAAGGACAACTGCGTGACAAAAATTGAAGTTTCGCATCATCGTCTCTCTTTTGGAACATTGAATGCATCTTGAAGGTATTTCTATCTTTATGACCAATAATGCTTAATGTTGTTTTCTGTGTGTTGTGTGGTTTACACAACCTAGTTTTAGTGTGATTACAACAAATAATGCTTCATGGTGCTTCATTGTGTTTATGAAAAATAATGCTTAATGTTGTTTTATGTTTTTTTTTTTTTGTGTTTTATGTTTTACACATTCTTATTTTATTGTATTATGGGTTTATTTTGTGATCTTGTATCTGATAATGGTGGTATCTAGTTTTTTTGCATCTTATATGATGGAGGGGTGTGTAAAATTACTAAATATTTGAATAACCCTATTACGCAGGCCTCTAAAACATTCTTGTCAATTCATTAAATCTTTGCTTTATTTAGTCCTACATTTATTTGGTCCTACATATTGAAAACATTTTATCTTCATATCAAAATTTGTAACATCATTACTGTTAACCCCATTGTATAGGGGCAATTTTATCTCTGAATTTTATGGATATGACTCTCAAAGTTCCGAGTATATGTACACACATTCATCCACGTCATTTTTGCTTTAAAAATGAGGTCATAATTTTTCCATCAAATTCCATGTTTAATGTGGTATTATTTTATTGTGTATAAATAAACATGATCAGAGCATAAATTTTATGTCATTATAACCGGGGTAGTGTCCAGAAGGAAATATGCAATAAGGTATTTTTATGTAATTAACAATTGTTTGTGGTAATTCTCTGTTTGGGGGTATCCTAAACCTAATTACAGAATTCAATGTCTAGGACATGCTTACAATAAATCACTTATTTAAATAATGAACTAACTTATCTTGTAGAATATGAAACTGGTCACTCATAACATGAATTTGAATGCTAAATTATAAATACACGATGCTTGAAATAAAAGCTCACTTGTTGGAATATAAAGTTATGAAATGAAATTTCTTACAGATTAAAAAACATAAAACTACTAAATGAAAAGAACATAAAACATTTAATAACTACTTGATGTAGAGAAAATAAGAATCTACAACACTACTATAGTAAGAAATGATTTTAAAACCCAAACAATGCTTCTTAAGGCCTTCAAAACTAATTTACTTGACAAGCTCTCAATTACTCACAATTATGCAAATTATTGATTTTCAATATTAATGCCTTACACCAACCTCTGTGCAACATGTTCTTAACCTTTCCTATTCTAATTTCAACTTGAGAATGATTTAAAATCATCAAAATGTCTAGTTTCCCTCTATTATGCAAAACTACCTTTGAATGGCTTCTTAAGAAATTGCTTGTGGTACACTCAAGGTTGGAGAGATTTATAGATGCCCTACACCTACTAAAACCATTTTCCACTACCCTTTAGGGCTCCAATAGTGTGGGAAAATCAACTCTTTCCCTAAGTCCCTTTTCTCTACTATCACTCTCTTAACTTGTCACTTCTTCTAGTAGCCCTTCCAATGTAGTTATTCTTGTATAACTTTAGATAGGATGGCTAGTTGGAAAACCAATCACCTTCTAGGACACCCATTAACCGGTTTCAACTCCTTACAACTTCTCAAGATACCTTTCTTTGTAAATGTTCCTCCAAGTTCTTTGTTTTATCTACCAAGTAAGTCTGGGGATGTGACGAGGATGTCACATGCATCTATTATGAATTGGGAAATTTATATGACTCTCAAGGCCCTAAAACCTTAAAAACATCATAGAGTGATGTTTATAAATGTTAAGTTTTTAATCTCAAGCCTTCACTTACTTCTCATACCTTTGTATTGATGTTTTAACCTTGATTTATGGCTCATTATATTAACCGTCTCCTTTTAACCAAAATGTGATATATACAAATCAACAAAAGAGTTCCTTTTCCCTTCATCCTTCAATGTATGTTATTACATAAGCTTCATGGCCTATAGTAAGAGGCTCAAATGATGCCACAATATGAAAATTCTTTTATAGCTAGTACATGTTGATCTATGACTATTGTTACACACCTACATTACTTAGTTAGGACTGTCACGCTTTTCTCCAATCATGAGTTTTTCCTAAGCTTCTAACCATCATGTTCCATCTTCTTAAGTGGCCAAAAATATTGTTTTCACTTTCTAGGGATTATATCCCTCTCAGTAACAATGCAAACACACTTGTGGATCCCAAATCCTAAGAAGGGTTGTGAAAGGAACCCGATATAGTATATTTTATCTCCAATGTACAACATTCAACTTCCAACCTTTATATTCCTCTCACATTATTATAGTAAACTCCCACATGATTTTATTCTACAGAAATGGTTAAAATGCTTGACCTTTGAATAAGTCTTCAATTTCCCTTTTTCTACCTCTCCTGTGACAAAGCACTCTAACTATGAACAGGTGGTATCCCCAACAATGTATTCACAATGCCACTTTATAATACTTTGAATGAAAAATAAGGATCTATGAATTTTTATGACCATCTCTTAGATATTGTCTATAAATTTCAAACTAGAACCTTGTATCAAGACATGCAGCTACAACTTGCAATGTTTCTTCAATGTTATAGCATAATTGTTTAATACATTCAAGCTATGATACACACAAAATTATGAAAGCTTCATAATCATCAATACAATCACTCGAGAGAATGATTCTTACTAAATGAAATATTTCATTCCTCTTCACATGCACATGGTTCTTTAATCAATACAACACCCAAAACCTTGAATAACTCATCTCAAACATGTAAATATACAATAATTACTTCTTAGAACTTCTTGGAACTCTCTTCTCATTGAATGATCATCTAGATGATGGATTGAAAGGTAGTGACAAAAGCTTTAAATATTCCTTCATGATTCTTGCAAATGCTTCTTGGTCTTTTATACCCTTAAAATTTCATATTTTTGTCTTGCATTATTTTATTAAAATGACTCTACCTAGTCTAAAACCTTAGGATTTAAGAACTAGGTCACATTCTTTGACCTTATTAGGACTTTTCAGACCTCATTAAGGTTTCCACCATCTCATTACATGTGTGAAGGCTCCAAGAACTCATTAAACAACTATTACAATCCAAAACTTTCCTTCAAGGGTTCAAATTTGCATTTTGGAGGAAATAACAAAATTTTAATTTATGAAGGATGTATGCTCTGAGATGGCAAGATTACTCCTTTTTTGAATTATTATTACAGTTAGAACGATCCTAGATTCCAAGGTCAAACTCTAAAAAATCTTGGAGAGATTTCTAAGTGAGTTAGGATACCTCGAGGCTAGCTAAGAACACTTAAGAGCAAGCCAAGATAGAAAAATCCTAATTGAGATGAGTTACTCTAGAGTAAGATGAGATACATCGAAGAAATTCAAGACAACACACTCTGAAAAAAGCTCGGGTACTCCAAAACGAGCTACCCTTTTGCCCAAAACTTTACATCATGGTCAAATTCTATTCTTACATTGAATTGTACACAAACCTGCGTGATTTTCAAGTTATTTTATTAGAATTTTAGGATAGAACAGATATATGTACTAATCTAGAAAATGCACACAACCTCTACTTTAAATTAAGAAAAAGTTACAAAATGTGTTCAAATTCAAACAAGGGGGAAATATAAACAATGTCATTATTTATTCAATTAATGAGCTCATCATCTTCCCCCACACTTACTTGTTTTCAAGTCCTCTTGCAAATCATTTTCCAAAATATGGATCAAAAATCTTGTCCTCCAAATATTTTCTCAAGTCAAAAATAATTTTGCAAAGTTCCCATGTGTTTTCAATGAGACCTAGAACCCTTCATTTTATTCAAAAAAATTAAAAATTCTCGGATGCTTTAGTGCTTCTTCAATGCTTATTGTTTCCATGAAGGCATGGGGTAAAGAATAAGTGGCGGTCTAAACCACATTCCTATCCATTTTTCGGCCTTTTATTTGAAAAATTTATGGAATCATGTTTGTAATTTTCATTTCTCTTCTCATGGACTACCTTAGATTTGTGGGGGAAAGTACCTCTCTCCTTTTCAAGGGAATGTTCATTGTTTCCCATCTTGTCTCGAAGCGCAATGATTTTTCAAACTCTGCTTTGTGGAGAGAATTTGTGAACACATGTAATGCTATATTTTAGCTATGTAGTATGATGGTCCTTAATCTTGGGTTGATTATCCAAAGACTGAAATGTCGTAATCTTCCCTTATGGCTTGGGATATTGAGGAGTCATGCACAAACCTTGTGTCTTCACTTTCTCAAAATACTCATTTTTCCTTTGTTCCCATTCTATTTGATTTTGCATGGTAGAAGCGAAGGCTCTTAATTGGGACTCCCCTACAAAGAGATTAATTTGAAAATATGACATGTGACCCAACAAAAGATTACACAAGTGGAATTCACACATGATATTTTGATGGTTAGGGGATATTTTTGTAAATGCCTTCAAAAATTCTATGTCATTATTTATTTCAAAGGGAAAGTCACATGCTATTCTTAATAATTTCCACCTTTAGAACAGTTCTTGCATGAAAGTACTATACACTTTGAAGAAGTTATTTTGCATGCAAGTAATTTTTCCCTAATACACAAGCAACCTGTAATTCATTTTTGATCTTTTCTTTTTCTTTTTCTATTTTTGTTCTTCCAACCGATTTTTCAATGTCTTTTTTTTGAGAATGCAATTTTTCAAAATTGTTACAAATTATACCCAAAATTTCTGACTTCCTCTATGTTTAAGGAAGTTTGAACTTCCTTATCAACTTTTAATTTAGTGTTGGAAAGGGTTATTTCTTCCTTTTCCTTGCATTTCATTTCAATTTGCACTTGTAAATAAGAGATAAGGGTTTCTTTTGTTTGTACCTTTATTTTCAGAAACTCTAATTCTTCTTGTTGTTGCTTAGTGATTGCTTCTTGCTTAGAGAGGAGAAGGACATGCTGCAATTGTTCTTCTTCAATACCTTGACTTGGTGAAGCAGGGGATATAGGTTCTTCTTTTGTAAGTGGAGCCTTTCCTTTTTCTCGCTTTGCGTACTAGAAGAAGAAGGTTGTGCAAAAGTTTCAGGACCCCTTTGTTCAGTGAATTCCTAGATTTCTTCAGTCAAGGCTTATTCTATAGAGTCTGTGTAGCTAAAATTATACTTCCCAAAATTTCATCTACCTCCGGCAAGTACACAAAGACGGGGACCAAAAAGCGGATCTGAATCCATTTTTGACCATTTTTTCCATAATGCGCTCGCATTATGGATCGGGTGTGATATAATGCGAAAGGGAAAATTTGAGGTCACGTTATAATGTGAGCATGTTACTACTTAGATTCACCAAGCCAAAATATGCTCGCATTCCTCTTTTGGACATATTTCACATTGCAAACACGAACGCAAGTGATTTATAACACATTCACATTATAGTGCGCTCGCATTTCATCTTCTTTGAGTTTTAAATTTCTAATCCATAGGATTGGATTTTACTTGATATCCATACCTAAGGTTTTGGACATGTAATCCATGAATAAATCAGTGTTTGATAGAAGAACATTAAAATCTCACGTGTACACCCCGATATCTCATGCATTATAACATAATATTAAATAAAATTATACTAAAATGTCAAGCTCAGTTTTACCTTGGTGACGATATAATTATTTCTAAAATATGATTCATTTAAGGCTTTCAGTCATAATTTATTTTACTAGTGCCTTCTTTTCTTGCGAAAACCTATGCAGACATTTTAGTGCAAAATTCATGATTTTTCATCAAAATTTCAAAAAAAAATGTTTTTCTAAACTCTATTTTCCACACAAAAATGACTTTTTCCTCAAAGTTATGGGGGTGTATACCGAGATATTTCATTTTTGGGATATGTACACTTTGAAATTTAGTATATATATATATATATATATATATATATATATATATATATTCATCCAAAAATTATGAAAAATTAGTGGAAATTCGCACATGGTCTTAGCTAAATTTTTACTAAAGGGTTTTGAAAAATAATTTATATAACTCAAACACTAAGGATGTGCACACACACGAGGTTATTATCTTTTGACACAAAAATAGACATACTTTGTGTGCGCACCACATTCGACGCTCATAATCTCCACAATTTAAAAAAAAAAAAACCAGTAGTTTAGAAACTAGATGTCTAACTCTACGGTACTCATTCTTATCACTTTGTCAAATTTTGAGCATATGCATGCCAACTTATTGGATGAAGTTTAGGTTTCACTTATTTCAGGAAAAATGTGTCCACTTTTGACCCCCTTTTTAGTCCCCATTTACATTCACATACCCTCCTCGAGGTCTTCATCCTCTAGAAGAATCAATTTTCTTTTTCTTTTTCTACTTGGGGGTTCAATGACATATTTTAATCCCAATTTTTTCAATTTTTCAATTTTTTTTTTTTTACAATTTCTCTAGCAGATTTGGCACGGATATCTAATTTTGTGCAACGCTAGGTGCCACAATTTATCCTTCAGGTTGAGTGAGGGATGGAGTTGATTTAGGTGCAATAGATTCAGAGAGAGTATGTCTCTATTTTTTGGGAACTTTATCCATCTCCTACATCAAAGTTTTCCAAGCCTTTTTACCCTTCTGCTCTATGATAGAATATTGAAAAATCAGGTAAATGAGACCATGGTGCTTGATTTCTCCTTTATTATCCTTATATATTTTGGCCATAATGTGGATGTTTTCACACAGAAATTGAGGTAAATTTACTCGATGCCCTAGTTTTTGAAACCCCTATTTCAAATGAATTAGAATTTGCATTGTATCGCCTCCTAAGATATTGTATTCACCTTCACAGGTGAAATAATTCACTATCCAAAATGTGGAAGCCCCATAGGGTTCAGGAAGGGTATCTCTCCTAATACATTTGACATTATTTATATTATTTAGGGCCAATTCTAGTTCAGGATCTCCATGCTCATGAAAAATTTGAATTAGGTCTTTGTAAATAAACCTTCCTACAATCTACATCCCTTCACAAGGAATCCCTAAAATTTGACTTATGATCTTACTATTTAACTGAAATCTTAGTGCCTCTTACCCTTGAAGAGATTCCCTTGATATTTTTGATGAATTATTCCACTATTACTTCCTTATAGCCTTGGAATTTCTTTATAAATTCCAAACATCCCAATTTTTCAAATAGTACTACAACTTATGAATCTCACAAGAAAATTGAGGTGGACTGGTTCTTAGTACTTATTATGCACCATATTATGATATGAAGCAAAGTATAAATGAATCAAGGATGATAGGGATCACAATCTGAAGTGAGATAACTAAATATAGTCTGAAGAAAGAGTGTTTTGGGAACAATATAAAATGAAGGCAGCAAGGATGCTTTAATGGAAGGGTTTTTGTTTCATGTTGCTTTATATTTTGTACTTGATCAGTTAATAAATTGACTCATGATGTGTGAGTACTTATTATCTCGGGAATATGACTTCATTTTAATTGTGGGACTTGTCACTTCATATGTCCTTTCACACATGTGAAAAATTTCCTCAATTTGATGTGATGATTTCAAATTAAAGGGGTGATTTAAAAATCTTTAATGACTTGAATGTATATTCCCGTGTATTTGAATAATTACAACATTGATAAAAATTTAATAATTGTAGAAATACATCATTGAAATACATGTAATGAAGGATAATTTGATGATCTATGAGGGCTCAGAGAATCCAAATCAGTTTCATTCATAGCTTAAATAGTCATACAACACTATATTGATACAATTCTTACACCCCAACTCTAGTATCATCTTCTTCATGCAAAATTGTCTACTTCTCTGTATCTCCCTTGATGAAATTTAACCTTCCTCTATCTAAAACTAGCTTGACATAGTTGTTATGTTTCTTATATTGGTCTAAATCCTACATTTGGTGATACTTTCTCTCAACCATGCATGCATAATTCAAGGAGATTAGTTTTCCAACTTAGGGACAGTCATGAATAGATCACATTGACTTCACAAGATTTGTGTAACTTCCTATCAATGTAGCACACTCACATGAAATTTGGCATGCACACCTAACCTAGGGTAGTTACCTATAATCCTGGGGTGACCAAGTAGAGCTTTAAATGATCATAGGTCGTGATACTCTTTCACATAGGACTAAACATCTTATTGTACCCTCATAAGGTCTTTAAATGACCTTTTTCATTAATTATAACCTTTACATATCAATTATGACTTTTCCTTTTAGATTTGAAAATTCAATTTTTGTATTTTTTTGAGGGAAATACATTAGGATACCAAAATCACCCATAAAGGGCTCTAGGAAGCTAAATATTATTCTAAAAACACCTAATGAACCTATTACAAACCAAAAATGTGAATACAACCCAAAATTGACTAAATACCATGATAAGTTATAGTGATTATTGATAACAAACTAAATAATGAGGATGAGGTTAATAATGATGTATGGTAAATTGAGGCACACATCAACCATATCCTCTAGTTTGAACAAAGGATGTGGTGTCATGGACTCAAAAGTAAGAAGGTAAAGGTGGTGTCACTCTATATGAAAAGTCATGAGATCTACTACTAAAATAGAGAAATTGGCGTAGCTAGTTCTCTAGAAAGTTTAAGAAAGTAAAACTAGTTTTTCCAAATCTGAATTTCAAACTCTTTATATAAATTTTTTGAGAGAAGAGACTTCTCTTTTTAAGATTTTTCACTTAATTTTTTTAAACTTGGTTGCATGATGTATTTGATTTTCATTTCATTTCACCTTATTTATGGTATGGTCCTATTTTATATGACTCTTATATGATCATGGATGAAGAAAAACTAAGACAACATAGATTATGCCATGTGAAATGATTTTTATGTGGAGAAAAAGTTTTGATGCGACTTCGAAGAAGAATACTTTTATGATCAACTTAGGAAAATTGAAGGATTTTAGGCAGGAGATGGCTATGCAAGCACGAACACAAAAATAAACATATCCTTATAAATATTTATTCAATTCTAATTCATTTTAAATCCCAAATACTTTGTCCATATGTAAAAATAATTACTTAAGATAATTGTCTTATAGAGAGGAACATAAGTGCTTTAAACATATTAGTTCATACAAATGAATACTATATATCCTTTAAGAATTGGAAGGATTGAAATGACATATTATTTTATTAAAAATACAAGAGCTTGTCATGTGACAAGTATTGACATTTATTAATAGTGTTTTAGTCATGCTATTATAGGTTTTACTAAATTTTTATTAAATTAAATATCATTTTTATACTAATATTCTATTTTTATAAAGTCTAACTAACATATTCAATATATTAATTGATTTCAAAATTTAATTTTTTATTAAATTTAATTTTATTAACATTTCTATTAATTATATTTTAATGTGACAAGTCATCAATGGATACAAAATACAATACAATTACAACAAAGACATAAATCCATATAATAACTAAAAATACAATACAATTATAATAAGAACATGTGAATCCAAAACAATAACTAAAATATCATGTATCTACATATTTCATAAATATATTCTTGATGCAATGTGTTAGAATCATTCTAGCATATCACAATCATTACATAATTTTCTAATACCAACACAATTTACTATATTAGGACAAGGAATAATGCTACACAAATGTTATTACCATTTTCATGTTTTGTTTTTCAAATATAATTTGATGTGTTAATAAATTTTAATAACACTACATCTCTCAACGCATTTCCATTTTTGTCATCATTCCATTGCAATTTATCTTTGGAACTTGTGTTCACAATATTTGATCATTGGAAAGAAGGAAACACTTTAAAAAATCATGAAAGTGAGATCCCATTTTATCATTGGAAAGAACAAATTACTCCTTTAAATAAATACATACAAAAGGTATCCAAGTGGAATGAAAACAAAAAAAAAATCCATGTTCAAAATGAAAGAATGTTAGTTTGTCTTATATTAAAATTAGTAGCATTAAAGTAAATATACCTGTGTGCCTCTGGTGGTGGAGGGCTCATCAAAAACCAACAAGGACACATAATAGATGCCTATGTAGGCCTTACTGAGGAAACAATCTAACCACTATGTGGTAGCCCTTGCAGCTCTCTTGGGAATAATAATTGTCATGGATCTCAACATCTAGAACTTAATTATTGAAGGGGACTCCTTAAATGTCATTAATAACCTTATTGGTTCCCATCCCCTACTGGACCATTAAAGATTTCATTAGTGAATCTATGATGATATGCAAAGGATTTTCAAACATCAAAATTTTTCATGTCTATAGAGAAGGGAATGGGGTGGTGGATTCACTTGCAAATGAAGGGGTCATCATGGATAAATTAAAAAATTGGTATGATTTTGAGGAGATCCCCTTGCACCCCAATCCATTATTATTAATGAAGTCAAGGACACTTAACATTTTAATCATGTTAAGTTGGAAGACAGGGCATGTGTGGAGAAATGAGTGTAGTTACTCTTGCCTTATGTGAATGTACTCTCCCAAACAGATCATTTGCATTGCCTTTTGAGACAGATCCATTCCACATAAAGGTATTCATTTGCATTCTTCATCCAAAAGGGTTGGGTCCGAAGGAAGTGCCATTTGTAGGTACCAAAGACTCTACGGTTTGGCTATTTCATAACAACACTCACAAAGATAGTACTTTTTTAAGTTTACTAAGTTTTCCGCATAATTGGGGGTCTCACATATAAAGTGGAGCCCATCTCTAATCCCTCTTGGCAGGATAATGCAAATTTGGAATATCTTAAGCTTTGGAGGTATCACCACTTTATACTGAGGGATTAAGGGAAATGATGTCCACATCTCCCTGGCTTTTGCAAGGAAATGGAATGACAGGGTCATCCATTTCAAGGACAAGGAATTTACCATCACGGAAGAATTTATTTCTTTCATCACTGGCATGAGCATGGAGGGAGTGAAGTTTTTCCAGAATAAATTCGACAAAGATGCCGAGAAAATAAAGGTTTATGATTGGGGACGAGACCACGAAAATTGGTAAATATGGAATCCTCTACTCATCCATCCCTCAACCCTATAATGAAGTTGTGAAAATGGTGGTCCGTTATGTCACCTTGGAAGGAAGATTCTCAATATTTCCCCTACATCATCTCATCCTACTAAATCACTTATGTCATGGATACAGGTGTGAGCTTTCCTTTTACATTTTTCACTCTCTTGAAAATTCTAATAAGGAAGATCAAGCCCATACACATATCCTTCCCCTACACCAAGGGGTTATCTTCTTGTTACATAGTTATTTCCTTATTGTTGTTGTTGTTGACCTAGCTCCCTCTTTACCCCTCCTCCTCAAAAGTGAAAATTAGGTCCAAAAACCTTAATGTCTGTGAGCCCCTTTCTGATCCCCCTTGCTAAACCCATTCTTCGTAAGCATGTATGTCAAAGGTAAAGGAAATATAGGAGCAGAGAGTCTGATTAAGTTTATTTAAGATCCTCATCCCCCCTTCTAGCTCTGGTTTGTCAACGTATGTCAAACACCATGCTGAGACTCTTAAATAAATTGAAGAGAATGTGGACCTACTAATCAAGGAAGGCCTTAAAACCAGTGTGGATCCTTCTATTCTCTCTAACTTGGAGAAGAATATGGGGAATCTCTCCACTCACCTGCTGTAGAACTAGAGGATAAATTTCTCACTTAGAAGAAATGCAATCCAACCATCTTGTTATTCATAGGGAAGTGTTGGATTATATTCAGGTCAATGTCAAATAGGTCTGTGATGCGAGTGGAATTCCAGAGACCACTTGGAAGAATGGTAAGCTTAAGAAGAAATCACTCATTGAAGGCATCCATGACCCGGTCATGTAAACTACTACTAATCTCTACAAAAGTTTGAAGATTTCTCTCAAAGTTTATGACAAATCCCTAGGTTAGACTAGTTTGTTGTTTTTGTGTTGTTGTTTTGTTGTTTTTATGCTCTTGTTTTGTTGTTTTGTGTTGGTTCTAGGATTCTTGTAGGCATTTGGCCCTTGTCTTAGTTTACTATATGCTTATCTATATTTTTGGCTTTCTATTGGGGTTTTTTCCCATGTATAAAGAAACCACTTTAATCTTGTTATTCTATCATCTAGATTTTGAGCCTTTTTGTACTACAATGTATGATCCCTCCAAAACCATTTACCAATAGAAAAAATGTAGATACTAATATACACCATACAAACTATTACTTCAAACAATATGTTACAATTAAATAATAACGGGTTTACAAACATGTGTCAATGATACATTTTACTCTATTTTCTTATTACATTGCTTGAGAAAACCAAATGTGCTTTTGAGAACTTCTTTCAAGTGGTTGTGTTCCCACTCAAGAATGGTCATCATCTCTTGAACCTTTTCCAAGGCAATTTTTGACATTTGTAGCCTTTCCGCACTCATTGATTCCATGGTTTTATGTGCCATCTGTAATTGACATATTTCCATCTCCATATTGACCTTTGAATCACGTACTTCCATGATCTTCATCCTAACAAAAAAATTCTTCTCGTATTTGTTTGTTGTCTTTTTCATAAAATGTAAGTTTATTTTCCAAAACCTTTATATGATTTTTTCAACTTCCGTCATGTCCTCATACCTTTTCAGCAAGGATGGAAACTCTAGGGCATGTGAATCTGTGTGAAAACATTATGTTACGGTCTTTACATTAAAAAATCAATGTAAACAAAATAACAAAGTAAACAATTCATATCTTATTCTCTTAGATGCACCCGAAGTTATCACAAATAAGTCATACTTTTCTGCATCATTGAAATTTATAGGTATCTTCCTTCCACCATGCGTTTTAGTCCGAACCATCACAATTAACGATGTGAATTTGGAAATGTGATAGACACACAATTTTATATGCTCAATTAATCACACAATAAAACAATCAAAAGTCACCATTATTTGTAATTGACAATAAACTATATATTTAATCATAGATTGATCATTACATTGTCAACATACAAAATATTTAGAGACAGACTAGATATATTTATCATTGCATTGTGAATATAAAAAGGATGTAGAATAATGACTTGAATTATTAATAAGCAATGAAAACTACATACGTAAAAACAAAAACTTTTACCATAGCAATATTTGAAAACCTGATTAAGTACCAGGATAACTTTTTGATGTAATTGATCAATCAAATAAAATATTACCTAGAACATGTTGTGCTTTACCGCTAGAATTTCATCAAGAGATATATACCAACCCTCCTATGAATTCCATGTCTAGACTCATTTAGAATGTTATAATTTTATCAAGAGATATGTCCCATCCTCGGCGATGAATTCCATGTCTAGCCTCATTTAGAATGTTATGGTCAAGATATGTTAGGATGAAAGGAATCTTATACCTAGGATTGGGGAATGTAGAAAACTCCTCATTTATCTTCTTCCAAGAATCTACCACCTTGGTTGTCATTTTCTAATATTTTGAACCTTGAGTTGTTAAATCCCCATCAAAATATAAGTTATTAAGTGAAAACAACTATTTTGCCCCAATATCCTTCAATCAAATCCCTACCGAATGGATTGAAATGATTTATGTGGATTCTCAAGTATTCCAAGGTCCTATAGAAGTCTTCTGAAGTAGAGTTTGAGAGATAAGCCTTAGACATCTCCCATATTAAGTGTAAGAAGAGAGGTTTGCAAATTCTTTAAATAAAAGAAGGTTCTCATTAGCATTACCATTTATATTTATTATTTTTTTTCAAAATTTTCCCAAGTCTAAATAAGAGACACTCCTCCCATCTTCCTCAGAGATGTCAACTACTAATTTTTAGGGCTAAACAAAATTTAACATAGTTAGCTAAATTTTTAGTCTACTACATTTACATAGTAGTAAAGTGTAGTCTTATATGGTTTTAACTAAAGAAAAATGGATCCCTCCTTTCCACACCAATATTTTCGCACTAAGGCTAAAGGTCACTAAAAATAAATGTTTTTTTTTTCTTTTGCAGGAAGTCAATTCACACTACTAGTGTTATATTGTGTGATACGAGTACAAGTTGTTCCAAATTAATTTGAAGCATGACCCCATTTCAAAATTTATTAAGATAGTGACTTGGAATCATTTTTGAAGAAAATTTAATTTTTATCTGCATATGAGCATTCTCCAAACTCTATGATGCTACCAAAATATCCCAGACCAACATATTGAGGATTTTCCTCAACCTCTATGGGATTTCTCATTTCTTGGCCATTCTTACAAGACCTCAGCTACTATAAACCCATATTTTCCATCAAATTTTAGCAAAATCCTTATTATTATTTTCAAAAATGACTCATTCAATGCTCTATTGGAATAAAGAGTATATTGTAAGGTCCTTACCTTTGTGATGGTTTGGGAATCTTGTGTAGAAGCTAGCCTTTGTTTTTGGACCAACCTTTCTTTCCTCTCCACTTCACAATCTTCTTGGAGCTTATAGTCCTTCTTGCATTTCTATGTGAGACCAATGACGAGTACTCAATGGTTGTCAATCTTATCTTCACCTTATCTTGCGGCACTCGATTCTTTATATGCATGTCTAAAACCATATTTCTAAACTTTGGGATTTTTGTTTACTTAAACATTCATGTTTAGGTTAGTCTATTACTTAAGCCTATAAAATGAGATGATTTTAAGCCCTTGCATTGTATTGTTTGAAGTAATATCTTATAAACAATTCCAAACACATGAAATAATAAGACTCCCTTCTTTTCGCATGTAATGTCGACACCCGCATATAATATTGAATTCAGAATTCCATTAACACGTTGTTGTCACTCTCAAAATCCCCTCATTTTCCAAGTCAAGTTTCAAAATTTTGAGTTGATGCCTTTGAGAGATGTCTCAACAAAGTGATAAGTTGGTGCTCATTTGCAATTTCACTTGTTGATTCAAAAATTCCTCGATCAGACGCACGTTTTGAAGAATTTTTCCTTTTTCCTATCCGGATGCTTGAAAATTTTATTGTTGCCTTCATTCAAATGAAATTTCCAATATTTTGTATTGGATGTGGATCGTGTTAAGCCTAGTATTGTTTATAGTTCCTTTACGTGGAACAAATTTTGTAATATGGGCATGAATGGTGGAGTTTTTCCCCTTCGTTTTATCTTTTTACGGGCATATTTTCCCTATCAATTTTTGCCCCAACTCCCGTAGATACATGGTCATCCCTAATTGGATGAGGTGTGGTGGATCCTTTGCGAACTTAGAAATTTTTGTTATTTTTTCAAAAGTGTCAAATTGGCCCCTTTGCGGCCCGAAGGATTCTAATTGGTTGTTCGAAATATGAAGCGGTAGGTCCTTTTTGTGAACTTAGCACTTTTGTTATTTTTTGCAAAAGTGTCAAGTTGGCCCCTTGCCTGAAGGATCCCGATTGGCTAGATCGAGCGGTGGTGGAAAGACATCCCCTTTTTGTTTTTGGTACATTTTGGTGGAAAGCATAAAGGCGGGCCCTTTCGTGTTTTGAGGCATAATGGCGAAAAGGAGTTAAGTTGTAAAAATGAAGCGTGCCTCAGTTGGTGGATTCCAAAGTCAAAAGTTAATCCTGTTTGAAAATTCAAAGTGGGAGGTGGGTTGTCGGATATTTTTGGGAATTTTGGTTTTGTTCCCAAAAGACGTAAAGTTATAAAGTGAGTCGTGACTCACTTTGCATTGAAAAGTCAACACAGGAAAGCAGTGCCACGGGCACTTTGAAATTTTAGCTTTTTTCCAAAAAGAAGTAAAATTGTAAAATGATCCGCGATCGCATTGATGCCTGTGTAAATCCACGTGTCGAGCCCAGTATCAAAAGTGGATGGGCGGACCAAAATGTTAAAAAGTACACCATCTCTATAAAAAATCATTAAATGCAAAAAGATACCCCCGTGCCCACATCAGCAAATCTCTTCCACGTGGATGACTCATATTTAAAGTTACGAAATCAGGTTTAACGACTCATATTTAAAGTTACAAAACAAGATTAACTACCGTGTCATGAGCATCTTTTACGCCACCATTAACGCTTCGCAAGAAATCCGTGAATCTGAAAGGACACAAATACATAAGGAAGTTGAACCGAATGTAACCACTTCTTGTGAGCTATTTGTTGATCTCTCCACGCCATTTTTTCCATATCTTTCACCTCTAGTTGGATCCTAGTACTCTGCAAATGTAATAGATTCAAAAGTAATCAATACAGAATTTTTCCCCTTTCTTCCTTTTCTCTTCCTTCTTTCTTCGTATGAAGAATTTGTGAATCATCTCTCTTTTATGGAAAGAAACTTTGTGTTCTTGTTGATATGATCTCGGGAACTTTGTGTCTCGTGAAATTATGTCTATTATAAACATGAATGATTCTATTTTGCATCTCCTTTCTTAATACGTATAAGGTTATACTCGCCATCTATATTTCCTGAAAGTATTTTTTCTTCCTCTTCCATCCCCTTAGTTCTTCTATTCTTTCGTATTGATAATATTTTGGGCATAAAACATTTCAAATTATCGGAATCCTCACTTTGAAAGTTGTACATTTGTATATAAGTTTTTTTCTTACTTTCAATAAGGGAATCTCTCCCATTAAAAGGAGGGACTTGTTGTCCCCTGACTATGGTTATTAAAAGTATTATTTTAAAACCCAACAGCTTTTGGTGACTCCATTGGGGATTTCATTTCAATAGATTCCTTTCTAAAAGAGCAACTTCAAGATCAATTTTGATCTGGCGACTCTAGGATATACACGTGGGAAGAAATCTCTCGGGGTATAAGACTCCCATTTTCAACTCCTAGAGAAACAAAACTTCTCTCTTCTTCTAGAAAGAAAGAACAAGAACTCATTCTACGAGAACACCTCTGTTAAAGACATAATTTCCAAGAATAGCATTCCTTAAGAACAACTCATTCCTAATCTTTGTGCTCGATACTTGCTAGTGTCTCGATTACCCTTTAGTCAATCTTCCCACATATGGCAGCAACTATGCCTTGGGGACGACAGTTGGGCCTCTTGCTCTTCCTCGGCCATTGCATGTGTTACCTAGGGGTAACAAAAAAAAAATTCCTAAATTTCAAGGTGATGGGGAAGTGCACCAAGATGAATAGTCAACACCAATCTAGCACTATGATAATTCTTTACTAGGAACTCCTCGTGCTATGATTATTTACTAATGCACAGCTTTTAGTTTGGTGGATGGAATCTGAAAACACAACAACAAACATAACACAAGAATACCATAGACTATGATAAAAGGAATGATGATAAATCTAAAATATAAGTGTAAATTATAATATCAACATGAAATTGTTACAATCTCACCCATGAGGTACTTCAAGTGTTCTTGACTTCACTTGCCTTCCAACAATAACTATGGGAGAAACTTCACAATTACACCTCTTAATGGCTTCTTTAACACACCTTCAAAATGATGACTTCCTTTACACACTTACTCATACAATATTTCTCACTACTTCCTTCTATGCCAAATGAGGGGGTGGCCACTTTATTTATAGGAAATCAGGCTTATCCACCCTATCTCTAAGATAGGATAGGAAATCTCTGCCGACAATCATATTCCATGCCTAAACTCTTACCTTTACATGTAGGCTTATCTTCTAAGATAAGATAAACCTTATCATCTCACATGGGTTCCACCTTTTAGACTTTTCCACAAATAAAATACACAAAATATTTATGACATCACTCTTTGTCCTTATTACAAATATAATATTTCTAATTCCTAATCATGTAGACCCTACTTCTCTACTTATCCCAACTTTGACATTTTAACATTACCGGACCACTTACGACAAATATTTACTTTTTACAACATTCCTATTGTACTTTGACTGTTACCGTACTCTACATTATCATGGCATCATCTTGTGATGCAAGCATTATCTTCTATTGGACGCCACTACTAATTATACTTAACAACATCCTATTCCTAATACATACATTAATAAAATAGAAATTACGGAGGAAAATTTTAATGTCGACATTTTCCCCTTCCTAACTTCTACTTCGTCCTGAGTAGACTCTTATGGACATTCTGCCGGCTTTGGTGACTGAAAATCTTTAACTTGTTATGGTTGACCCATTTCATAATGGGAGTACCATCCAATTCCTCTAGTCAATATGTACCATTTTCATGCATAACTGCTTTATTTTGTAGGGGTCCATCCATTTTGGAAGAAATTTTTTTCTGTCTTCTTTTTTTTTTGTATCTAGAATCATATACTAGAACCAAGTCATTCACATGAAATGGAGACCAACAAATCTTTTGATCAAAGTATTCCTTCTGCTTCATTTTATTCTTATAGCTTGTATCCTTCGCTATTTCCCTCATTTCCTCTAGCAAATGAAGATGCACCAACCTTTCTTTTACTAAATCACTTTCATCCATCCTTTCATTTTTCATAACTCTCACAGTGGGAATATCAAACTCAATAGGAAGAACTGGATCAATGCCATAAGCCAACTGAAATGGGGAGTATCCTGTTGCTGACTTTGATGTTGCCCTATATGCCCACAATGTTGCATGAATCCTTTTATCCCACTTATGTACCTGCAAGGCTGCATCTTTGCTAGAATTTGACACAACACAAAAAAATTTCATTCCACCTGTCCATTTGTGCTTGGCTTGTATGTTGTTGCTTTCCTGTGTTTAATAGAAAACTTATTGACTAGGGCTTCTACCACCTCATTAATGAAGTAGCTTCCTTGATCTGCATTACAATTTCTAATGGACAACCAAATCACGGTGACAATGCATTCATATATGAACCTTGCCACTTCATCCATGTAAGTTGTTTTTAATGGCCTAGCTTCAACCCACTTGGTTAAATAACTGTGGGCAACTACAATATACTTATTTTGGCATGGGGTAGTTAGAAGTGGACCTACAATGTCTATTCCCCACTTTTCAAAGGGACCAAGTGGAAGAATAGGGCATAATGGAGCTGATGAAGTCTTACGGTTACCATGTGTTTGACAAATATCACATGTCTTACAATAATTATAACAATCTCTAAAAGAGTGGGCCAAAGATAACTCGCATCCAATATCCTTCTTCTTTATAAGTTATCCAGAGAAGTGTCCTCCACATGTACCATTGTGGAATTCTTCTATCAGCTCCTTCCCTTGATCACGTCCAACTACTCTCTTATACTATCCATCAGGTCCTATTTGAAATAATACTCCATGCAAAATAGAATTTGGACAACTGGCTTGAGTAATCTTCCTCTTAGTCTTTGCATTGGCACCATCAGAAACTTGAATTCATTCGGATAATTCCAAATATCTATGTATTCACTAGGGATTGTGTCAAGGGATAATAATGATGCATCCGGGAAATCATCATCATCACAAGATGAACCTAAACCATTATAGGCTCGAGAGAGTGCATCTCGCATTGAAATGCTTCTTTCCCGCCTATCTATAATATCAAATTCAAATTCTTGTAGTAAAATTATCCATCTTACTATCCTCCCCGATGGGTTAGGCTTATTTACAATATATTTTAGAGCCCGATGATCTCACAACTATACATTTCTGCCCTAGCAAGTAATTTCTAAACTTCTTTACAAAAAAATGATAGCTAGAGCCTCTTTTTTCAAGCCATATAATTTACCTCAAGATCGCTTTGCTCATTTGTTGCTCCCAAAGTAAATCGGATGATCATTCCCATTTTCATCCTTTTGGCTTAGATTAATTCCTAGTGTTGCATCTGAGGCATCAGTATACACAATGAATGGCTTTCTCCAGTCTGGATTCTTTAAAACAAGTGAAGACACCAAAGCTTCCTTTAGTTGTTCAAAATCTTCATGCGCCTTCTTTCCTGGTTCATAAGTAACATCCTTCTTCAAGAATCAAGGTTAGTGTGGTCAGGCAATCTTTGAGAAATTCTTGATGAACCTTCTATAGTAACCCACATGGCCTAAAAATGATCTCAACTTACTTCTATTCATAGGAAATGGTAACTCTTTGATTTTTGAAACTTTATCAAGATCAGTACCAATACCATCTCTGGATACAACATGCCCTAACAAAACGCTTTAGAACATCCAAAGACACACTTTGTAGAGTTTAGTGAGGCTTGTGCTTCATCTAACCTTTGAAATGTTGTTTCCATCTAGTGCAGTGGTCCATCTTGCTCCCAAATATGCAAAAATCATCTAGAAATAATATGATGAAGTTCCCAATGTAGAGTTCAAACACCCTACTCATCAAGTGTTGGAATGTTTCCGAGCATTACACAACCCAAAAGGCATAACTCTATAAGCAAACGCTTCCCAAGGAGTGGTGAACGTGGTCTTCATTGATCTTTCTCTGTATACGAACTTGGTTGTATCCGTTATATCCATCAAGAAAACTATAGCACTCTGCCCAACTACTTCATCTAAGATCTTATCTCGAGAATGTAAGAGGGTAATGATCCTTCTTTGTTGCCTTATTTAGCTTCTTATAATCAAAAAATGCGTAGCTTCCCATTCTTTTTCATTGAGATCACAATGGGAGAAACCCATTCTAAATTCTCCACAAAGAAATATGAATCCCGCATCAAGCAACTTATCTATTTCTTCTTTTACGAGTCTTGGAAAAATTAGGATTCATTCTATATGGCATTTGCTTTATGGGCTTAGCACTATCTACCACCAATAGAATGTTCTACCCAACTTACTTGATGGAGTTCCTTGTAATCAAAAGTGAATAGGTGTATGTACCTTCGAAAGAGTTAGAGGTATGATTCCTTCTCACTCTCCATCACAGCATCACCAATCTTTATTTGTTGGAGACGATCATCAATTTCTTCTTCAGATAATTTTATGGGGTCATGAGTCGGTGTGACTGGAAGGATATCCATAACCGAAACATCAACCTCACTTTCTTCATCTTCGGTGTCCACTTCACTGGTACTAGAGTAATCAGAGGATGTCCAATCATTAGTTTCATCACTTGAATCCACAGGTTCTACCTTATGATGCCGAGGGATCACGTTTATCTTCACCCTCTCTCTACCACGTCCAAGTGTCATGAAGCCTTCATTCCATTAGTTTCTTGCATGAACTCTCCTTAGCCATGGTCTTCCTAACAACATTGGGTATGCAATAGTACCATTTTTCATCACCTAAAAGTCTACCACACATACAACACCCATAATAGATATTTCCACATTTGAAACAACACCTTCTAGTTTAGTTTTTCCCTTATTTAATGACCTTAACATAAGTGTTGAGGGGCGATCAATTTTTAAACCCAACATATTCATTACAGACTCGGTCATTACATTAACTGCAGCACCTCCATCAACTAAGACATCATGAATTGAAATACCATTACATAATACCTCAGCTTGTGGAGCATAGGGATCCGCCTCTGCCTCCAAAACAGGGGCCTCAACCTCCTTCCTTTGTCGAGCATTGATTCCACTTCGCAGTTCCCGCCTCTTCTCAAAAAAACATACCAAGAGTTGACCATATGTAATGTTTGCGAGCCTTTTGAACAGATCTTCTAAGATGGAGTATGGTCCTTGTCCCCGTGAAATCGAAAAATCTTGCACACACAACTTTCTTCTCCTATGTTTCTTACTAGTTTCTCCTTTCATCTTCTTAGGATCATTTCCATCTTGGTTATCTTTTTATTTCTTTCTTTTTTGTTACAAACACATCTACTTCATTATTTATGCTCTTATCTACTACATCAAAAGAATTCACAGGTACTTTTCCTTTATCATAATCTCTTGTACTGATGTAGAAGCTCTATCTGACAATTATACTTATAATGACCCTTTTATAACAACTATAACATACAACTTCGAAATATTTATTTTTGGACCTCTATCTCCTCTTTGAGAACTAAATTCCTTTCCTTGAAGAAGATTAATAGTTAATCGCCCATCTTCCTAAGTAGATCTTCATACTCGGTAGATGTATTAGAAGAAAGATTTGTGCTCATCGAGAGTGGTTGTGGATTCTGGACCAAAGGTGCTTGGTGTAGGCTCTATTTTAGCAACAATTTCTTTGGGCTCCTCTTCCATGCTTTCTTCTTGCCTTCTTGCAATCTCCTTTGCTTGTTCAATGGTAGTTTGCGGGCAGTCATACTTCACTTATTGTCCGATTTTGGCTTCATCCCAAGAATGAAGTGCTTATAGAGGAGTTTATCCACGCCATTCATCAATCCATCCGCTAATCCTTCCTTCCGAATCTGGGCATCGAGCTTCCTCCTTAGCTCTAGAACACGAGCATGATAATCTCTTATCTTCTCCTTCTCTCCTTGTGCTAGCTTTGTGATCTCGATCATGAGATCTGCATATTTCTGTTGTTCACCAAATTCTTCAAGAAAAATTTTAGTTAATAAATCCCATGAATTTTTCACATTATCATCTAGTTTTTCAAACCACCTAAGTGCTTTGAACCATCCCAAAAGGTAAGAAAATTTTAGTCCATTGTTGCCTTCTTATGAGGCCATTACAAATACAAGGTCATTCTTGAATGAAAGAGGAAGCATCTTCATTAGATTGGGCTGAAAAAACAGGAATCTTCCACATTTTTAAATGTAACCATAGTGAAATACCAACTCACAAGTACAATCAGTAAGACTTATGTACACAAATAATTGGACTCACTACAATAGAAAGTGACTTTACACCTTTCTACAATAAAATAGAAATGACCATGGTAAACTATGATAAAACGTGACTTACTTGCGGTAAAACGACTTTCTTGTGGTAAACACTATTTATGGTAAAAATGAAGTTATTGGGGTAAACACTATTCAAGGTAAAAATGAAGTTAATTCTTGTGGTAAATACTATTCATGATAAAAATGACTTTACCATGGTAGCTCCTATGCACAATAAAAACAAGGTTACCCTCCAAATGATTTCGACTAAGTGGGAATATCTCTCCGTAAAATCCACCAACGAGGAATAGTCCCAAGAACTAAACCAAAATGTCAACACCAATCTGACACTATGATAATTCTTTACCGGGAACTCCTCGTGCTATGATTATTTACTAATGCACAACTTTTAGTTTGGTGGATGGAATTTGGAAACACAACAACAAACATAACGTAAGGATACCATAGACTATGATAAGAAGGAATGATGATAAATCTAAAATATAAGTGTAAATTATAATATCAACATGAAATTGTTACAATCTCACCCATGAGATACTTCAAGTGTTACTGACTTCACTTGCCTTCCAACAATAACTATGGGAGAAACTTCACAATTACACCTCTTAATGGCTTCTTTAACACACCTAAAAATGATGACTTCCTTTACACACTTACTCATACAATATTTCTCACTACTTCCTTCTATGCCAAATGAGAGGGGGTGGCCTCTTTATTTATAGGAATTCAGGCTTATCCACCCTATCTCTAAGATAGGATAGGAAATCTCTTCCGCCAATCATATTCCATGCCTAAACTCTTGCCTTTACATGTAGGCTTATCTTCTAAGATAAGATAAACCTTATCATCTCACATGGGTTCCACCTTTTAGACTTTTCCACAAATAAAATATACAAAATATTTATGACATCACTCTTTGTCCTTATTACAAATATAATATTTCTAATTTCTAATTATGTAGACCCTACTTCTCTACTTATCCCAACTTTGACATTTTAACATTACCAGACCACTTACGACAAATATTTACTTTTTACAACATTCCTATTGTACTTTGATTTATTACCGTACTTACATTATTGGCGTGCACCGCATCGACAACACCGTTATCTTCTATTGGACGCTACTACTAATTATACTTAACAACATCTTATTCCTAATACATACATTAATAAAATAGAAATTACGGAGGAAAATTTTAATGTCGATGAACACATTGCAACCTTCATTGTTACATGTGGGATTCTTGGGGTTGAACATGAAGATGTTTCTATTAGGCTCTTTGTGGAAACATTGCAGGAAAATGCTGTTGATTGGTTCTATCATCTTCCTGCTGGGTCAATTACTAATTGGACCACCATGACAACTTAGTTTGAGAAATGTTTCAAACTCTGCTGAAGATGTGCATGCTCTCTTGGCTCAAATTTATCATATCAAAAAGGAACCACATGAACCCATGAGGGATTTTGTGGCTAAATTCAACAATTTGGTTCAAAATTCCACAAAACACTCATCCTGTAGATCAAATTCAAAAGTGATTCTTCCTCAATGCTCGATTCAAGTGAGTTATGTACTAAGGAGATGTAACCTTGTAACTCCGGATGTTGATAAGAGATTGGCTATCGGCGTTGAAGATGTTCGATCATGTCCAGTAAATTGAAGAGAGAACCTTCTAAATCTAAAGAATCTTCTTCTTCCTCTCCTGGAGCCATCTCGATTAGGTAGTGCAAAAGTTGGCAAATGATTTCATTGCCATTAAAAATAAATTGGCTCAACATGCTCCTTACCAAGACATTCCAAGAAAGAATTTTCAGCCTAGGAACTGGTTACCTCCTATTGGTGCTCGATTTGATCGTGCCCTAATTGGTTCAAAGAAATTTTTAGTTTTCCCTAAAAATCTTCAATCATGTGCTCTGTTTTCTATTTCCTCGATTTGGTGCGTGAAATGTTCAATCTTCACTTGTATGCCTTTGATTATCATTCTCCATGGTCAAGAATCACATTTAGCCTTGTATTATTTGCAAATTCCTTGTCCTTGAAGAAAAATCTGCATTCTGGGTGCAAACAACAAAGTTCTGTGTTTTTTACGGTTTGACGGGTGTCTTTTCCCCGTCAAATTCTATTGCAGCATTGGTAGATACGTGGTTGCTTTTGATTGGTTGAGGCATGGCGGGTTTATTTTATAAACTTGTCACTTTTGGCTACTTTGGAAAAAATATTGAACTCGCCCCGTGGCTCCGTCGGATCCTGATTGGTTAGTCAAAGTTTTGAAGTGGCGGAGAAAATTTCTTATTTTTTCCCCGAGGGTGTACACGTGTCAATAAGTCAAGTAGTTGTGGAAGGGCGGGCCTTTTTGTGTTTTAAGGCACTATGGTGAAAAAGGTAAAAATGTGAAAAAAATTGCCTAAGGCCCGCGGGAGGACACATGGCAGCTTCTAAGTCAAAAATGGAATGGCGGGTTGTCGGGTTCCTTTGAAATTTTTTTGACTTTATTTTGTAAAAGGAATAAAGTTATAATGTGAACCGCAGCTCCACTCCAATCAAAGAAAGACACGTGGAAGTTTGAAAATTCAAAGCAAGGAAGTAGAGAATGAAGTATACAAATGGGTCTGAAACTCGCTTGATCGAGAGAAGGGCACGTGGCATTGAAAATTCAAAGCGGGAGGTGGGTTGTCGGTGCACTTTGAAGTTTTTTAACTTTAAAAGGATTAAAGTTACAAAGTGAAATAAAACTCTGCTCAAATCGAGAGAAGGACATGTGGCGTTGTTGAAAATTCAGAGCGGGAAGGCGGATCATCGGAGCAGGTTTGAGAATTTAATCCCTTTTTGGTGAAAAAGGGAGTAAGTTATAAAGAGAGTGGTGGCCCCGAAAATGCCCAAATTATGCCACGTGTCGAGTGAAAATCAAAGGCGGAGGGGTGGGGAAAAATGTTGAAATTGTGCATTTTCCCCAAAATTCATAAGGTGCAAAGGGTGCCCCCAAGCCTATCTCTCTCCAAATCTTTCCACGTGGAGGGCTCAAATTCAAAAGTGGTGAAACACGAGTTAACGGCTATGGCGCGATGCATCCGATTTTTCCGCCATCAATGCTCCAAGGTTCCTGAGATGTGATTTTTGCATTGTTCTTCATCAAATTTTGATGATTTCTTGTCGTTTTTAATGGCATAGTGCAATTGAATGGATTTAGAGCTCAATTTGTGAATATGAGGTACAAATTTGAACATTTGAAGCGGATTTTTCTCGGGCACTTGCAAAAAATGTGAATTATCAGATCCAGAAATTGCAGAGCAAAATTACAGAGGGAAAAGGATGAAATGATGAAGGAAAAGCATGCTTCATGCACCAAGGATGAAAAACATGCCTCCAATTAGAATAATGATGTAAATTTTGGAATGATTCACCTTTTTGAAACACCTAGCAACTTTTGGGCATGTTTCTGTTAAACGTCCCTTTCCATAAAATCATGATGAAACTTGTAACAAACAAGATGCTTTGGATATTATTTTCTTGGGGAGAAGGATTGGATGTAAATGAATGTTATAAAATGCATGTTTTAGATATGCAAAAGGTCGGGGTTGAAATTTATGTGAAAATTTTGAGAAAGCCCATCTTCTCGAGAGACCATCTGAGAAACCTGCTTAATTTCTTGTGCTTTTGGATTTCTATCATGTCAAATTAGTTGCAAGTGTACAACCATTGACAAGCTCTGAGATTGTTTTAATAAATTTCCCCAGTGATGAATCTAAGAGATTTCGAGTTAATCTATGTTAATCTCGGGCAAAATTTGTGTCTGCTTCATTTCAGAATGTCTGCAAATAGTTTTTCTTGTTCCTATTGCAATCTTACATTGAAACCTTTGTGAATCACACAAGATATTATCTCTTTGAATGTTTGGTGGCATTTTCAATTTCATTTATTAGAAGAGATTTCATCTGATAATGAAATAAACAATTTAAAATCACCTTACTCTCATTTTTTGGTAAAGATTGTTTGTAAGCCTTTGAGGGTATCTTAGGTGTGATAAAACAGAGGTTGATAATGTTTAATTTGGTCTTTTATCTCGAGCCTTCATGTTAAAATCCTAAAGATTGTGTGAAAACGTGCAAATCTGGGCCTCCATTGATGCACACCTTCTGGTTGAAGGAACATTTGGACTATTCTGAAGTTTTATGTTGTTAAGTTTTCCAATTATTGTTAAGGCCCTCAAAGATCTGGCAAATCAAGTTTGTCCTACTTGAATCTCCCACCAAAAATTATTCAAAAAAATAATGAATCCCACCTGAAGTACCCTTGTTTTTCCTTGTATATCCACAAAAGAACAAAATCCACTTGCTAAAATATGCAGAACAATCAGGATTCCATAATGTCTTTAGTAACCTTAACCTTGTTTTGAAAATATCCCCATTATTTAGAAGTGACAACTCGTGAGAGTTAAATTGTGGAGCATTGATCACTAATTTCCACATCATTAGGTGAGTCATCTCACTTGGGTGAGATCGTAGGTCCATGTGTCATTTAGGGGTCATTATGAGATTCTCTTACACATCAGTGCGTCCAATGCGTCAATGCGTCATATGCGTCATTGGGAGTTACACTTCTATTATGGGAATGTAACTCCCCCTCTCTACTTGAGTTGTCATGATTGTAGCACTAGGGGTTACTCAGCACCTCCTATATGTTCACCCCATTTTATCTATGAGATAGAGGAGATTTTTGTGGTTTATCGAGGTTCTACCCATTTGTTGAATCTTTGCATGCACATTCGGTTAATGCTCGCTCCTCCTGAGATCTCTTCATGCTGTATCTGCGTCGCACGTTCGTTGATGTGCATGTTGTCCCTCGTGTTCCTCGCTTGCGGGTTTTAAACCCTCTTTCATGGTATCAGAGTGGATCTTGTGGATCCGTGCACTCTTTGGCATTCCTCATGCGTTTTCCAAACTTCCGACGTGATATACGCTTCTCGTTGCGTGTGTCATAATGGTTATTCTAACCGTGCTCTACTTGCATTGATTCGGGCGTTTATACCTCCGTCGGGTTGTTCGTTGTTTTTTTTCAAGTGCTCGTGAGTTTTTCGCATTGCATGCTTTAAGGTGCGCAGTTTGGTGGTTGAAAGGTTCGAGAGCTGTTTTTATAGAAACTCTGCCTCTAGCTCGCCGAAATGAAACCGAGCTCTCCCTCATCTTGCTAACCACCACCACCTTGTCTCTTCAACTTTCCTGGGTCTTTCACTATTTACCGCTTTTTTCATTTGCATTACACCCTCGCCACTAGTTTCCACCTCTCTAGCTTGCCTTGCATTATCACGGCTATTCATTGTTGGTTCAGTTCGGTTACTTTCTCTTGCATTAGTGGAACGGGCTCGACCCATTTTAAACATGGACGCCTTGGCTACCTTGTTCATTTTTGGGCTCTTGCACCACTCGTGCCTTGTGCTCAGGGTTTTGGTTCTCTGGTCTGCAGCTTCACTGGACCCCGTATGCATGTGCACTCAGCTTGAACTCACCTGTGAAGGATCCCAAACTCGGCGTGAGACTTCCACTCGAGATCTATTTGCATTGGATTCCTATTACTCTATTGTGGCCATCCGAGACTCAAGTTCTTTACATCCCGCTCGGTGTGCATCTCCTCGGTGTGTCAGTCGGTCATTTGCTTTCCGCCACCAATCGCCGCCGTTGAGTTTCACTATGGTCTGCCTGCATTCCAGGTCGTGAATCTCTTGTGGCATGTTTTTTCTCTGCAAAGAATCTCCCACAACCGCTTTCCATTCTGCCGCCGTTGCCACCACGGCTCACACAATCTCCTCCAATGTAGACCACTGCGTTGAACTCAAAGCATGTTCTATCTTCTGCTCAACCCCATGTCTCGAACTTTTCCTCATGTTGTGTGTTTGGAGCTCCACCCACTTGCCGCTCGTTGTTCATTGTTTTCTTGTGATTGGATTCCACGTTTGGAGCTCCTTTGCATGCTATTATCTCTATACAAACGTATTCTCCTTCAACTCTCAGTGGCCTCATAACGCCTTTCACTCGCCAAGTTTCAACTTTGCTTCATGTGGGTCCTTTTTAGCACCAAACAACGGCTACACCCAAGCCACGTGGACCCCACCTCTTGACCACGTGGCACCTCCCATTCCTTTTAGAACTTGTTTGGCGGTTAAAACAACTTGTTTTTAATGTTTTAAGAAAAAAACATTCTTACATGGCATTGTATTAATTTTAAGACTCGATTTTGCTTGTATTATGTCCTTCCTACGAGCGTCGAAGACGGAGGGCGAGGTCCGGGGTTGGCAGGAGGCTAATCCCCCTCACAAGCAAAACAAACCCTATGTAAAATTTGATGTCGTTTCCAACAAACAGCCACACGACACCCTTTGCACTCGATTTCATGCACTTTTTTAATGCATTTCAGAGTCTATTGGCATTTTCCATCGGGCTTCAGGAATCTTAATAATGTCATAACTTTTGACTCGCAACTCATTTTTGAGCGCTTCTTTAGTCAAAGTTGCATGATTTTTCACACATTACGTGATGAAATTGTCATTTTTGTAAACACACTACTTTATAAAGTGTCGCATTCTGGGGGTTGACTATCACTCTTGGGCTTTCACACGCAGACGCATTATCGGCCAAGTCCGACGTCTTGCTTTTGTGCACCTTGCACTTTTGATTCCACATCATGGAGAGTTCTCTTTCTATACTTGAGCATTATAGGATCACCTTACAACCTCCGCCACTTCTCACCGAGAAAGAGAACTATTCAGCTCGGCGTGCTTCCATGGAACGTTACTTCGCCACGAGGGTTTTCACCCTTCTTACTTGGGCCTAATCATGAACCCACCGATCATCATCATCTAGAGGACTTTCTCGACACTTGCGACCACATATTTGGTCACATGATGATGCATGTCTCTCATTCTCTCTAGTTTCACGTGGCAAACTCTTATCCACCTCACCATGTCCTGGATCATTCTTGATCCTCTATGGAGACCCTTCACATACTGCAGCCATTGTTGTTGCTGCTGATTCAGTTGTCTCCATTTCTTCATGTGATGACAGTTCCACTGACATAGACTTGCTTGGTTCTACTTCTAATGACGAGGATTGTGCACCCAGTTATGATGTCAAGAGTACTACAGAGGACTCTTCTCCTCTTTCTCTCACTATTCCATAGAGAGTTGTTGTCACCCCTCCCATCTCATCGATATCGAGCGAGCTCCTACTTATCCTCATACAGTCATCACACCCGCCTCTTTTCCACCTTCAGTATGTGAGGCCCCTTTCACTCCTCCACCTTCATTGGATGACTCATACCTATCTGACATCGCTCTTCTGTTTGTTGAGCCCCCTCATTGGGACGAGTATCTGCCTAACCTTAGTCATCTTTTCGCAGAGTCCACTTGTGATGCTCTATAGGTTCCTCATCCATCTACAGGTATTTCAGAGGAGTTCATCATCTCTATTATTGGGAGTGCCCCTTCCAGAATCATGTCACTTCCACATTTCTAGAGACCTTCATTGATCCACCCTCAGCTATGGATCCCTTTTCTATTGTGGAGGATGTTTTGTTCCCTTCACATCACTTGGACATCCTTTCTATGGGTGTTCCTCTTTTTCACTTTGATAGTTCTACGCACGTGGCATTACCTTCGGTTCCTTGGCACTCACTCGCTAGACCTATGTCACACTTTCATGCACCAGACTCAGAGTTCTTCATGTTACTGCCTTCAGTTTCCTTTGTGGAGTGGGCGGACTTCCAGCACGTCATTTATGTCCTTCCTAAGGGCAGGCACACAATTCGTTGCGGGTGGCTCTTCTTCAGTCCAAAGGTAGAGGATCTCATCATCGACATTCTTCTGGGAGACTTCTTAGAGCTGCAGAGTTCAGATCCGTCCATGGCATCTTCTGCATTCCTCTCATCTCCCTCTTCTTCTCTCTTCTTCTTCTTTTCGAGAGATTGCCTCTTTGTACATGGGTACCCTTTCAGGCTCGTCTATGGTCGGGACCCATATTTGGCATCTTTCTTAGATTAGAGAGTGTGTTTTTCTCTTGTGGTGGATGTTTTTCCCACTAGGTTTTCCTTCACTGCTTGGGATCTTTTTCTTGTACATGGGTACCTCATCAGGCTTTGTGTCGGGACCCATTTCTCGTTTTTCTGACTTGCCGCCTCATCCTAAGTTACGATGAAGGGGGTGTTGGTGTGTGTTATTTTCCACATCATTAGGTGAGTCATCTCACTTAGGTGAGATCGTAGGTCCATGTGTCATTTAGGGGTCATTATGAGATTCTCTTATGTCGTCAATGCGTCGATTGCATCATATGTGTCATCATTGGGAGTTACATTTCTATGATGGGAATGTAACTCCTCTCTCTCTACTCAAGTTGTCATGATTGCAGCACCAGAGGGGTTACTCAACACCTCCTATATGTTCACCCCATTTGATCTATGAGATAGAGGAGAGTTTTGTGGCTTATCGAGGTTCTGCCCATTTGTCGAATCTTTGCATGCACATTCGGTTGATGCTCACTCCTCCCGAGATCTCTTCACGCTGCCGTTCACACGTCCGTTGATGTGCACATCGTCCCTCGTGATCCTCGCTTGCGGGTTTTAAACCCTCTTTCAATTTTCCCAAGGTTTTCTTTATAAAATTTGTGCAAAAGAAGGATATTTTCATCTCCTTCATCAACAAAGGTTACAAAAGGGGTCCTCTCACCCTAGTTGAAAGGCACAACCTAAATTAGTGATGATAGATCGGATCCTCAATGAAGGTGCTATCCATTTCTTCAACATTCTCGAGTGATAGAGAGCCGCTAAATCATATCCCCGGATACAAAACAACATACCTGATGATTTTTATCTGTCTCTAAGCTTCATGCCAAATCTATGATGCTTCTTATTTTGCAAGGAGGATCAATTTGGGTACCAATAGGTTGTTAGCATGTTATTTTATAATGCTTCTTCCTGACTCACCATTAATGGTCACCACCCACGCCATCAGCCTTTTTCCACTCTATCGATAGGGGTACCCTCTTGTGCTGGTGTTTTTTGTGCTTGATCTTTGATGCGTTGGGTTATTTAATTTCTCATCAAGCTACCCAAGGTCACATTCGGGGGATTATCCTTCCGGATCATGCAACACAACTTATCAAAGGTCACTTTGTTGATGATTAATTTATGACTATTGTTGAATCTAAGAAGAATGTGGCCAAGGTCTTTGAGTATCTTGACACCTTTTTTTGTCTTCTCTGCTCTAGTATTCAAATGGCTAAAACCTTGGGCTATTGGTAGAGTTGTTTGCCTCTTCTCGGACTGGTTGAAGGTCTACCCCTAGAAATGGATAAGCCATGGTGAGAAATTCATATTTTTGGGCATTCCCTTTGCCTTTGATAGTGACTCTGTGACGTTGTGGCAATATGTTATTAACAAGGTGGAGCAGAAAGTTACCAAGTGGTCTTCCAAACCCCTTTCTTTGGCTGGTAAATTCCAAGTTTGCACTAAGATCCTTGCTACTACTCATGTTTATTACTCTATGTGTTGGTGTCCTTCTCACAATTCGTTCACTCGGCTTGCCAAGCTACTCAAATTTTTATGGTGTAAAAGTTTTAGTTTAGTTGGTTTTCACGAGTTTCTGGGAAGTCTGTTTCCTTCAAGTTGTGATCAAAGGGGCATGGGGGTCATTGGCGTTGACCGTCGAAGTGTTGCCTTATGTGCTAAATGGGTGATCCGGTGTTTATCGGTAATCAGGCCTGGAAAATCTTGTTGTGCCATTGCATTGAATCTGGAGCCCCTTATGGAAAAAAGTGTTGGAATAATATTGGATTGCATACTATTATTATCACTTCGACTCCTGTCAAAATTACAGTACCTTTATTATCAAAAGTACATGGAAATCCTTTGAGCTAATTAAGTCGTTGATGCATCGGGTTAGCAATGGTTTTCGTGAACGGCTCTTTTTGATTTGTAGAATATTTGGTGGTCTCCTATCATCACTGACGGTACTCTTCCACTTGCTGAAACTCCAGGCATCAAAGCGATCCGACTCTATCACAAGGGAATTCATACCATTCAGGATTTAGTGCACCACAGAGACTGGATTTCTTGGCCCGAGCTCAAGATGAAGTTCAATCTTGCCAATTCGGATCTTTCGTCTATCTGCAGAATTCAAGAGCTCCTGTTAGATGTTATGCTCCATAAATTGGGGCTTCAACCTCCTGACTTGGTGGCGTGATTGGCGGTGGAATCAGGAAATTACCTTCCTCCACTACAACACTCGAATCATTTACCGGATGTTAAGCCCTCCCTCGCCACCATCTATAAGCTTAATACTCAAGTGGGTATTACACTCTACGCATTCCACTTGGCTTCGCCAACTTTCCCATACCTAGAACTCTCTTCTTGAGCCTAAAGTTAACCACTTTCTCTGGTGTCTTGTTTACCAAGGTTTGCCTATGGGCGAAAGGCTTAGTCATATTGGCATCCCTAATCCTAAATGTCCTTTTTTCTCTCACCCTGAGTCATTCAAACACATATTTTGGTCTTTTCCCCATGCTCAGATGATCTGGAAGTGGATCCATTCTTTATTTCAGCCTTATCACCCTAAATTCTTCCTGGCACCTGGCCTTATTTGGTGATTTCAGTCCTTGGCCTCAATACATTGATACACTTTGGCATTTGTTTCATGCCTATATTTTGTTTCATATTTGGAAAGCTTGCAATGCTTTAATTTTCAAGCATGATCAATCTGTTACTTGTTTTTCCACTAATGACAAAGTGATTATTCTCGCATCATTGTGCTCATTTAGATTCAAGATCATGTTGCCAAGGTTACCCAGGAGTTTGCACATCCAAGGAGCTTTTAAGCATTGGGGGAGTGTGCCCTACACTATGATTTAGGTTCCATCGGATCCTTAAATCGCTAACTTGGCCATCGCAACCACGACAGCCGCCACCTATGGGACCACGTCAAAGGTGTTGCTTGCGTAACCACCATTCTTCTCTCCTCGGGGCCATCCTTCGCCTTCGTCCTCCTCGGACCTAGCCTGGAACCCACCGCAAAGGGGAAGGGTGTTGCAGCTCTCCTGGTGGGGATCTCTACCACCTTCCATGCAAACCATTGTTAGATCTCCTCCCCGGATGGGGAATTATGGTTTCACATTACGAGATTGAGTTTCCTCATCACGATGGTTGGCGAGTCTATCCTCCTTCAATGGAGCCAAATAGTGGAGCAATCATCCCTCCTTAGGATGATCCTCCCATCCTCCCGGTGTTACTGACTTGTGATTGACTGTGGTGGTTGTCTTTTCTAATGTGCTCTTTGGTTTCCCTGTGGACATTTTGATGTAGCCCTTGTGGCATTTTCTCTTTGTTGGTGCCCTCATGGCGTTTTGTGGGACCGTGAGTTCTCTAGTCACCCCTTACTATGTAACTCTCTTTTATTTTAATTAATTTAAAGGGAAGTTCCAATAGTAAATTAATAAATCGGGGATCGCTAGAATAGGGAAGTATCTCATTAATGTAATTAGATCAACACTCTCTCCCACAAGCAATGAAACAAAATTAGTACTACTATTGCTTACACCAATAGGTGTCGCAACCTTCAATATTTCTAAGCATCTACTATACATACTACTTTGTGCATACCTATCAAAGAAATAAAACCATTGGAGGGACAAGATTTGTCAAACTTTCAAGAATCCATGCAACATGTTCAATATATACTAATTGATGAAATGAGTTTCATTGGCCCCAAGCTACTTTCTTCTGTTGACTATCTCGCAATGCAGAGGATTTTCCTCATTTCAAAACAACACCTTTTGGTAATAGATCTCTAATTCTTATTGGTGACCTTGGTCAATTGCCTCCTGTCAAAGACATTCCTTTGTATGTTGGTCACTCATATGGAGCCAACCTTTGGAGAATATTTCATGTAGCCATCACATTACTTAATAATATTTCGCCAACAAGGTGTGGAATCTCTGCACAGACATTACGTTTCACAACTTATACTTCATCTTCGTGATGCTTTTCCTCGTATTGAAGATTAAAAGGGCCTAATGTCACGAACTGATGAACACCTTTAAGAAGAAGAGCTTCAGGGTTTCACTTCACCACATCTATTCACAAAAATGAACTGGTCGACTGACATAACCTTCAGATGCTCAAATATTTAAACCTTCCTGTGGCACGGTGTATAGCTAATGTCACTAAGTAGAACATTTTAGGTGACATTGATGATGATCAACTTAAACATAAAATTCTTCTTTGCAAAAATCAAAAAATTATGCTTACAACAAATTTATGGGTTGAAGTTGGACTAGTCAATGGTGCAATTGGGAATATTGTTGACATCATCTACAACAACTCCTCATCCCCGCCAGAGCTTCCAATTTTTGTTGTGGTCCATTTCAACAAATACATTGGACCTTCTTGGGACATAAATAACCCATCACATGTTCCAATACCTCCTATTTCAAGAGGAAACCACAGACAACTTCCTCTCAAAATGGCTTGGGCTCTAACAATACACAAATCACAAGGTCTTACTTTGGATAAGGCAACAATTGACATCGAAAGTATTGAAAGACAAGGTCTTACATTCACTGCTATCTCCAGGGTTCCATCCCTTCACTACTATTATCCAATGTTGCCCTCGGATAAAATTGAACAAACACGACCTCACATAGGAGAAAATGGAGGGATTCATTCGACCATGAGAGCTTGCATTTCGGGATTAGTCACCAAGTCAAGTTGCAGGGGCTCGAAATGGAAATGTAATGTCAAAAATTAATGGCTAAGGGAACGTCAAAGGAGATCGAGTTCGAGCGGAGAATGGAGGCCAAGGCCCGAAATTTTAGAGTTTCGACAATCGGCATTTCGGAGAAAGAACAAGGCGAAAAGGGATCATAGAGTTCCAAACCTAAAACTCCGAAAGTTTGAAATTTCATACTTTTAGGTTTTAGGGTTTTCAAGTTCTCGAAGCACGAAGTTAGAAAAATGGGCGGAGAGTTTCAAACCCAAACTCTAAAAGTCCAAAAGCCGGACTTTTCGGGTTTGGGGTTTCAAAGATTCTGCGGTGATGAAAGTTCCGAAATCCTGGATTCTCAAAGTCCAAACTTTCGGACTTTTTGGTTTTCGGATTTTTAGAACTCTTAAGGCGATTTTGGTGTTGAATGCTGGAAGATGTCCGAAAGGCAAAGGTTCAAATTTGAAAGTCCGAAATTTTAGACTTTCGGGTTTCGAATTTGTAAGTTTGGAGCCCAAATATAAAAACACAATGAAATGTCCGAAATTTTGAATTCTCAAAGTACGAATTTCAGATTTCGGAGGTTGAAGGCATTTCGGACTCAAAAGGGATCTCGGATTTGAGCAAGAAAGGACATTTTGGAAATCTCACAAAGATTCACACAACTACGACCGGTTATCTTAATTTAAGTGAGACTAAGTTATTCAAAATTAATAAATACACTCCACCATTTTTAGAGGGTGTTCCAGGTTTCTCACCTACCACAATAATGAGGTATGGGCTTCCTTTCTTGCCCAACAAGACATAGTACATGGAGGCATGGGTTTTGTAGTGGCACCCATCATTGTTGCAAGTGAATTCAATGCATTCTAGGGTGGTTGAAGAAGGATTTCGAATTCTTCTATCTCCTTTCTCCCATTCTTCCTATATATTGTAAGGAGGGGCATTTTTCAAAAGGTTGGATAATTTTTCTTTGCACCCTCCCTTCTTCTCTTGTTTGTAAGTGGATTTGTGGAGTTCAAACCTCCCATTCAAGCTAGTAAATGCAAGTTTTCGCCTCTTTTCCATTGTAATGCACTGTATCAAATTTGTGGAGCAATAATACAAGTTTGTGGATGATTTCAACCCTCTCTTGAGTTCATTGCTTCCTTCCTGATCTCTCATTGCAATCTTGGTTATTTGTGCATGGTGGTTGTATTACATTTTAATGGTTTGTGTTTAAATGCAAGGCAAGTTATTCAACATTCCTTTTGGTGCATCACCTTTGTTAGTTTAGGTTTGATTCTTGCAGCTTCTTAACCTTGTCTCCTTGGCAAGTTAGAGTAAATTTTAGGGTAGATCCTCTACGATTTGAGTGTATGTATCGTAATGGAGGAATAGAACCGACCTTCATCTGGAGAGCTTTCCCGATTGCAAAGTCCCACACTTTAGGAAAAGCTCCATGTTATGCAATCAAACCGACAGCTTCAACCTATCGAATTGCAAACATTAAGGGGTGCCGTGATTATGCATCAACAACTACCTTCTTATCTTCCCCACATTTTCTTTCGATCATTTCTCTAAAATGTTGGTCAAAACTCGTGTAAATTAGAGGAGATTTGACAAGGCTAGACTTGCTTTTCTCTCTTCTCAATTCCAGTTAAATCAATACAACTTCTATTTACAATTTTACTTTATTTGCAACATACCTATGCCTTATCCCTTTCGAGGTCCAAATTACACTTTAACACATGCAATTGCTAGTAAATAGAAAACCTGTTATTACCAATGATATTACTCTCCAAACCTGTTAATGGAGAATTTTAAACCCATCCACTCAGCGGCTCGAAGATTATTGTTGGGCTTTCTAAAAATCTTTTTCAGCATGTCGTAAAACCTTGTCCACATGATGAAATGCAATGAAAACCGCTCCCTCCAAGATTTCAAACAAAACTTGGTGGGTGAAACGGTGAAAGGAAATCTGTACACACTGAAACTTGGTATTGAATGCGTATATTTATTATATATCAAAGATATAGTTTGATATTTCAGTTGCATTAAATACAAATCAGTGGTGCTGGTGACTGCGTACTGGTAAGTCGTGGTGTCTTCGTGACGCCAATTAAGACGTCTTTAATATACCAAACCGCCGATTTCATAAACTCCCAGCCAGTTTAAAATTTGTAAGTCATACATTAACGAAAATAACGTTTGCTTGCTTTCCATGGACATCATAGTGACGGTCTATCAAAAATGTCAAAAGTTTTATAAAACGGTTTTTCATAACATGAAACCTGTAAAAAAACATCTTCCACAGCCTAAAACGCCTGGGACCTGTGTTAGATTTTGCAAGGCGTTTAGATGTTTTTAGTCATTTTAGATGTTAAAATACAGTTACTTTTCAAATTTGACTGTTATAACTAACATTATAATTTAACGTCAGAAATTTGGCAGTCATATATATATCAAAGAAGATAGTTAATAAATTAAATATTACACAAACACTATACATTATTAAAGAAGATAGTTGATAAATTAAATATTACACAAATACTACATATTATAAATTTGTAAGATTCATTATAGTTATAATATAAAGAAAGTGGAAACTTTAGAATATAAAAAATAGAATTGTCTTAATATCTTATTAATGAAATATAAACACTGGACTCGATGTATTGGATTTGGAATTTTGCAAGAAAGGAGAAATTTGAAGATTGAACTTACAAGCTTGGAAGTTGGAAGCTATAACTCATTTTCTACAAAATTGCAAGTTTGCACCAGTGATTTTGAGTGAGTCAATCCTATTATTATTATTTTTAAATTGTGATTTGAAATTCTATTTTTTTATTCTCATAAAAATTTATGATGTTCATGGATCTTCAAATTAATTAGTGCAACCTCATTTTTTTCCGAATATGTGAAAAACTATAAAATTGATTACTCCAATCTATTTTCCAGAATTAATAGAAGTCACATAACTATGGGAATACTACAAAGAATAACAACATCCATATAAAATTTAACTCAATTTATGTATTTTGTAATAGTTATTATAAAAACAAATATGATATGCACATTAAATTTTGAATATCAAATAACATCAATGTAATTTTCTAGACCGTCAAATAATTTTATTGTAACGTGCAACTTTGAGTGTCAAAATCCAACACTGCCTGGGACGGGCCTCAAATCTCATCTCTGCAAGTTTTATCTTTTACTTGTCATTTCCATGGGGATAAGTACCTATTTCTCAATATAAAGGAAAGCCAATGCATGCTACTCCTCAGGAAAGGCAGGGAACTGGAAGGAAGGAAATTGCTCTCGAATCAAGGTGATAATGGCTCACATAAATGGTTTGTCTATCCACAATCTTTTCAATCCCCTTTATTCAATTTTTTCTTTTATATCTCTTTCTTTCTGTGTGTCCATGGATGTCCTCCCCACGAATTGAAGGCACTTTTGAGTTTCAGGGAACGTGTAATTGACAACTTAGGGACGTTAAAGTCATGGGAGGGAGAGGAGTGTTGTGCATGGAGAGGTGTGGAGTGCGATGAAATGGAGATGGGTAGGCATGTCTCCAAGTTGGATCTCCATGGCTTTCAGGTAAGAGACGGTACGATTTCATGGTTGTTTGAATTGAAACATCTCAAATATTTGGATTTGGGTGATAATGCCATAGATGGGTTGAACCGCTTGCCTCTGGAGTTGGGTTCTTTAACTAACCTAACATATCTAGATACAAGTATTAATTTGGAGTTACCACATGAATCTGAGTTACTCAGGGCCGAATTAAGGTTTCCGAGCACCCTAGGCAATACTCAGAGTGTGTGCTCCCCCCCACCCGGTACCAATGATCCACCTGTATGTCAATGTTTTTAAACAATTATAGTATAACTCTTGACCAAATTCCACGTATATGCGGTAAGTTTTGATTTCTAACTTCTCTGCTTGTTTCTCCCCACCTCTGGAGTGCTCGGTGTAGATACAGCCTCTACGGATACAGGTTTTTAACAGTCCCTCATTTGGTTTTGCATCTACTACTATGAACAAAAACCCGATTAAACCCTGTTATTCTCATAATCTAAAAACTGAAACATGCATTAAATCAAAATCAGGCAGCAAGTTGAAATTGCTCATCAAAATTTACCTATTGTATTGTTCTGACTGCACGATGCTTCATCTGTAGCTATTGTCCCACTCAGGCACTCACGGTAGATATATCATACAGCCTAGGGTTGGGGTTTGACTTGAGGCCCGAGGGGAGAAGTTCCAATGTAGCCTTAGCCTGTAGGTCGCTCAGCGCTGGACGGTGGACCTTGGTCAATGCAGCCGCAGGAGAACAAAAAATGAATAGGGGACCACGCCGCCACGGCCCACGGAAGAGTTTTTTTATTTTATATGAATATTTATATATGTGAACAGTGATTCGTGAAACTGAAAGTTGAAACTGTAATTTGTAAACAGCGATTGAAATTTGAGATTCACGAATCAGGAATGCATAGTGCATTGAACCGTTATGGGTTGTGAGCCTGTAGGTTGTGGGCGTTTAATATCAATTTTTTTAAAAATTTATCCAAGCCGACTGCCTAGTCGCCGACCTGGAAATGTTTTTTGAAAATGTGGCACCCTCCCTTTTGTGCACCCTAGGCAACTGCCTAGGTTGCCTAGGGTAAGACATGCCCCCGGAGTTACTCTATGTGAGCTTAGCATGGTTGGCTAATCTCCCATCACTAAAATATCTTATACTAAACAATGGTTAATCTTAGTAGTTAGTAGCTTGACAAACTGTTTGTCCTCATCCATTTGTTATGGGTAGTTTGGACAGCCTTTAGAATTTAGAGAAATAGTTGTTTTTGTCAAACAAATATTGTTAGGATAAGAACAATTGTTATCTAATATTGACTCCTTTTAGGTGACACCTCATAACCAAGGTTGTTATGGTTATTGAGTTGTCTTAATCTCACCGCTCATTTGTATTAATCTCGGCCGTGATTTTCAACGAGAGTAGTATATAAGGGGGTCATTGGGGTCATTTGTAACAAGGAAGTTTTGAGAGAAACTTGTAGTGTTAGCAAGTAGTCTTGCAGTGTTAAGTAAAGCAAGGGCGCAGTGATAGCGCTGAGATAGCAAAGGGAGGAATATCAAGGAGGATTAGGAGATTGTCGAGCTCACAAGAAGAGGCAAGCAAAGATTTGATCTCTTGATTTGTCAAGTTTAATATATTTCTCATCTGTAGTAGTATCGGGTTTTCCCTACGGTTTTTCCAGGACAATTGTCCGAAAATATTGTGTTCACCTTGTTGGGTATTTCTTATGTGTTTGTATTTGTGAAGTTACAGCTTGTGTTATTTTCCAATATTTGTTGATCAAATAATCTTACAAGATAGAGGTTAATAATCAAGAATCGTAATAGATTTTTCACATGGTATCGTAGCTAAGTTCGGGTAGAAGAGATTTACCCTAGGTGAAAGAAAGTGAGGGTTTATAAAACCCACTTAACCTCTTCAAAATTATTATTATTATTTTCTTTAAGATGGCCTCAAAGAGGTTTAAGAGATCAAGATGATTGATGGAGCCTCGAATTTTGGTGTCTGGAAAGCCAGAATTTCTCTATTGCTGGAAGAGAATGGTATCAAGGAATATGTGACCACTGTTGTACCTGTACCTACAGATGCAACACAACTCTTAGCATATAAGAAGGAAGATGCCAAGGCGAGGAGGTTGATTCTTGACGGTGTCAAGGATCATATTGTTCCGCATATTGCAGAGTTAGATACAGCGAAGACGATGTGGGATGCCATTATGAATCTTTAACAGAAATGCTACCACTAATCGGAAGCTGATTCTCAGAGAAAAGTTGAGGAATACCTAGATGAATAAGGGAGAAGACGTCACAAGTTACCTCACCAGACTTAGACTTGTCAAGGATGAATTGGCAGTTGTTGGAGACAAACCAAGTGATGACGAGCTAGTGAGAATAGCCCTAAATGGGTTTACTAAGCAGTGGGATGTCTTTGTTCAAGTCATCAATGGACGAGACACCTTACCGAGTTGGGATCGACTATGGAGTGATTTCACTCAGGAGGAGCTTAGACTAAGTCTTGTCAATGGAGCCAACAATAAGAGTCAGAAAAGTGAGGTGGAACAGGAAAATGTTGCCCTAGCGGGTAAAGGGAAAGCAAAGAAGGGGTCTAGTAAAGGATCAAATTCACAAGGTGAAAAGAAGAAGAAAGATTCTTCGAAGATCAAGTGCTATGGCTGTCACGAGTTTGGCCACTATGTCAGCGATTGCCCAGAAAGGAAGAAGAATGAAAAGAAAGGCAAGAAGCAAGTCATGGCTTCAAAGAAGTGCAAATGAGCTCTCTAAGAGAATGGAAGATGAGTTTGCACTCATAAAGATGTATGGTTAGCTCAACCTCACAGAGTGTTTGGTACATAGATAGTGGGGGCGTCATATCATATGACAGAGTTAGAGAATACTTCTCCGCTTATAAGGAAGAGAGCACCGTAATCCAGATCTCTATGGGGAACATGTCCAAACTCAACTCACTGGGAAAGGGACTGCTCAGGGCTTTCAGAGGGAGAGTGGTAAGATGATTCCCCTTCATGATGTGTCAGCATGTTCCAGCTTAGGGGATGAATTTGATTTCTCAGATTCTGTCCTTCAGACAAAGGGTACAATGTACTCTTTAGAGGGGCACATGTGTTGATCAAGCACAAGGATTGAAATCACCCATAGCTATGGAGTTAGGAGCGGTCGGCTTTATAGGCTGCAGCTTGATATTCCTAAGGCACTCATGAGCAACAAGAATCTTAGAGATCAGTGAGAGCTATGGCATGTAAGGATGGGCCATATCCATCATGGAGCCCTTAAATTACTTCATGAGACAAAGTGACAGTGTTCCCGAGGTGAGCACAGAAAGCACGATGATGTATGTAAGGGATGCGTGTTGGGGAAGTTTCTAAAGCATCTTTTCCAAGGAGTGACACTGCAGATCCAAGGGCGTTTCGATCTAGTACATTCAAATGTATGTGGACCAATGTCGACGAAGTCTCTCGAGGGTATGAGTACTTTGTTACTTTTATTGATGATTTCTCCAGAAGACATGGATATACTTCTCAAGACCAAGGATGAGGTTTTCAAATGCCTTTCAAGAGTTCAAAGCTCTTGTGGAGAATTCGACAGAAGGAAGATAAAAGTTCTTCGGTCGACAATGGAGGTGAGTACAAAAGCAATGAGTTCCAGGAGTTCTGTACTGTAGAAGGAATCAAGAGAGAGTGGACTGCTCTCACAATCCGCAACAAAATGGAGTCAGCTTGAGAGGAAGAATCGGTCTATAACAGAGGCATCAAGGGCTATGTTGCATGACCAGATTTACCCCATTATCTCAGGGGAGGCATGCAATACAAAGCAAAGATACATACAAAATAGAGTTCCACATAAGGTACTAGGGAAGATGACACCAGAGGAAGCATTCACCGGGAAGAAGCCGATGTCACCACTTTAGGATCTTTGGGAGTTTGGCATATTGTCACATTCCTAAGGATACACGTACCAAGTTAGATCAGATTGCAGAGAGAGGGTACTTTGTGGGGTACAATGAAACCTCTAAGGCATATCGGATATTCATTCCGGGGACCAAGAGGATTATTGTTCGACGTGATGTCAAGTTCATGGAGGACAAGGCATTTAGAAGGTCTAGAGATTTGCCAGTAGATGATCAGAGTAAGCAGCCAATAGAAGCTCCAAGAATCACTCAATCGAGTCAAGGGCAGCAAAGCTCGAGTACAGTTACTAGTACAAGCATAGACTCAGGAGGAGAGAGTTTTCAAAGTATGGAGCAACAGGTGCAAGAAGAGATGCATCAAGAAGACATGGAGGTTGATATTTCATCCTCTACAGTTGGCAGCAAGAACCGTGAGGTTCAACACATACAAAAGAATACTCAGAGTTAGTGGGTACTCCTAGGAGGAGTGATAGACAACGGAAACCACCAGCCGTATGATGACTATGTCAGCATTAGTTAGTGTGTTGGTAAGATAGTGAACCTTCTAGCTATCAGGAGGCTGCACAACATCAAGTGTGGCAAGAAGCAATGGTTGAGGAGTATACTTCAATTATGCAGAATGATGTGTGGGAGGTAGTGCCTAGACCAACAGATAGGGCAATGGTTGGATCACGCTGGATCTATAAGATCAAGCACGGTGCAGATGGTAGCATCGAGAAATATAAGGCAAGGTTCGTGGCAAAGGGGTTCTCTCAGAAAGAGGGAATAGACTACGAGGAGACATTTGCTCCAGTTGCCAGGTATACTTCTATACGAGCTATAATCTCAATTTCAGCACAAATGGGATGGCAGATCCATCAAATGGATGTCAAGACAACGTTTCTTAATGGTGAGTCAAAGAGGAGGTATACATAGAACAACCTGAGAAGGCTTTGAGCACACAAAAAAGAGACCCACGTGTGTAGATCAAGAGAGCATCAGATGGACTCAAGCCGGCTCCCGCAGCGTGGTATGAGCGCATCGATAGTTACTTGCAGAAATGGGCTTTGTGAAGAGTGAGGCAGATGCTAATCTCTACTACTTGGTAGTTGGAGGTGAGATTCTCATTCTTGTTCTATATGTAGATGACTTGTTTCTTACAGTTCACTGGGCTCATAGAAGAATGCAAGAGGGATCTTACAAATGAGTTCGAGATGAAGGATTTGGGACTCATGCACTACTTTCTAGGCATGGAGGTATGGCAGAAAGATGGAGAGATTTTCCTCGGGGCAAGGGAAATATTGCATGGAAATCTTGAAAAGGTTCAGATGGAAGATCGCAAAGCCATGTCTACACCCATGATCATGAATTGAGGAAGGTAGACACATCCAGGAGAAGGATGTAGACCCCACCTTATACAAAAGTAATGATTGGTTCTCTCATGTATTTGGTCAATACCAGCCGATATAGCTTTTGCGCTTAACTCTCTTAGTCTACCATGGTCGAGCCAAAGAGAGTGCATCGATCTGCAGGCAAAGCATGTGTCGCGTTATTCATGCAAGGTACAATCGAGTATGGAATTAGATATGCTCGAGGTGAAGGAATCAAAGTCGATGGGCTATACCGACGTAGATTGGGCAGTAGTACAATGGACAAGAGGAGCACTTCAGTGGTGTTGTTTCATCTGGGATCGAGTCAGATTCGTTCAAAGCAGAAGCGTAAGTCCGTGGCTCGAAGTTCAAGAGAGTCGAGTACATAGCAGCTAAGATGGCAACATGTGAAGCTATATGGCTTCGGAAGTCGCTAGTAGCTTTGTTTGGTCAAAGGTCGAGACTACGGTGATACACCGCGACAATCGTGAGTTGCATCAAGTCGACCGAGAATCCGTGTTTCATGATAGGTCAAAACATATAGACATCAAGTATCACTTCATCGTAGATTGTGTATAGTGCGGGGTTGTTAAGCTACAACAGTACTTACAGATCAGCAGTGCAAAGCAGATTCTCGACAAAGGCATTGGGGAAGGCAAAATTTATCTTCTTCAGAGAGATGTTGGGTGTCATGCAGAACAACTTCCTCGCTAAGAGGGAGTGTTAATCTTAGTAGTTAGTAGCTTGGACAGCTGTTTGTCCTCATCCATTTGTTATGGGTAGTTTGGACAGCCTAGAATTTAGAGAAATAGTTGTTTTTGTCAAACAAATATTGTTAGGATAAGAACAATTGTTATCTAATATTGACTCCTTTTAGGTGACACCTCATAACCAAGGTTGTTATGGTTATTGAGTTGTCTTAATCTCAGCTGTTCATTTGTATTAATCTCGGCCGTTGATTTTCAACGAGAGTAGTATATAAGGGGGTCATTGGGGTCATTTGTAACAAGGAAGTTTTGAGAGAAACTTGCAGTGTTAGCAAGGGCGCAGTGATAGCGTTGGAGATAGCAGTGGAGGAATATCAGCAGAGGATTAGGAGATTGTCGGAGCTCTACCAGTAAGAGGCAAGCAGTATTTGTATCTCTTGATTTGCTGAAGTTTAATATATTTCTCATCTGTAGTACTGGTTTTCCCTACGGGGTTTTTCCAGGACAATTGTCCTAAAATATTGTGTTCACCTTGTTGGGTATTTCTTATGTGTTTGTATTTGTGAAGTTACAGCTTGTGTTATTTTCCAATATTTGTTGATCAAATAATCTTACAAGATAGGAGGTTAATAATCAAGAATCGTAATAGATTGGCACTTTATCTGCTCTGGACACGTTAGATTTACAAGATAATCAATTGAGTGGAAGCCTTCCTATGTCATTTGGTCAGTTGAATTCCCTCACTTATCTTGATGTGAGCAAGAACCAGTTGAATGAGAGCATCCCTTCTTCGCTTTCACTCCCATCGTCTCTTGAGTTATTAGATCTATCAAACAACAAGATGCAACAAGGAGCAGTTTCCGATGAGGTTCTCTTTCAGCATACTTCTAAGATGACAGAATTAGAATTGGGCGACAGCGGATTGAGTATCAATATTAGCTTAACTTGGATTCCCCCTTTTCAATTGGATTATCTATCTTTCAAAGGCTGTAAAGTCGGAGGTCCAATTCCTGGTTGGATTTTGACTCAAGTCGGGCTTTTTGAACTGGATTTATCAGGCACCGAGCTTGTGGGAAATCTTCCTTCTTGGGTTTGGGAGTTTTCATCAGACTTGACAAGACTCGACCTATCCCATAATCAATTGGAAGGTCCTTTCTCTCCCAGCTTGACCAATATAGCGGTGTTGGATCTGTCTGTGAATGAATTGAGTGGACATCTACAGGCCGATATTGATAAGCATTTGTTTGTAAATTCGTTGCTACTCGCAGATAACAAATTCGAAGGGAGAATCCCACAGTCATTGGCAAATATGAGTGATCTACAAGTCCTGGATGTGTCAGGAAATCGGTTAACAGGCAATATCCCCACTAGTTTGGGCGATTGTTCATCTCTCGTGATGTTGGGCTTAGAAAATAATAATTTGGGCGGAGAGATTCCAAAGGAGCTTGGCAAATTGGAAAATCTCGAGTCTTTCCGCATTGGAAAAAACAAACTGCAAGGACATCTTCCTCCGACGTTAGGAAATCTCTCACAGTTGATGGTGTTTGACATTAGAGAAAACCATTTCACAGGTGATATCCCACATTGGATCGCCAATTTGTCAAGTCTGCAAGTTCTTGTTATGAGATCCAACAATTTCAAAGGAAAGCTTCCTCCACAGATCGGCCAAACGCCTGGGCTTCAAATTCTAGATCTTTCTTCAAATATATTGTCTGGTGGGATCCCGGATGAATACCTCAATTTTACAGCCATGAAGGAAATAAAGCAAACATTCTCCAAGCTGGGAGAATCTGATTACTATGTGGATGGTTTGGAACTGCATGTCAAGGGTGGATATTTGAGTTACACGTATGTTGTTTCCAGTTTGACATGCATTGATTTGTCAAATAACAGATTGAGCGGCCATCTTCGGCCTGGAATTGGAAATCTTGTGGGCTTGATGTATCTCAACCTCTACAAGAACACTTTCAGTGGGCCAATTCCACATAGTGTGGGGAAGTTGCGGCAATTGGAATCGTTGGATCTTTCTGTCAACAATTTTTCAGGTCGAATTCCACCACAGCTTAGTCTTCTGGATTACTTGGGATATTTAAATCTGTCTTACAACAATCTGTCAGGCAGGATACCAAGGGAAGGTCATATGTTGACATTTGATGATTCATCATCATATTTAGGAAATCCAAATCTGTGGGGATGTCCACTTGAAAGGAATTGTTCTCGCCATCATCTACCACTATCTCCTCCTCCAGTACCCACAATGGATGAGGAAGAGGAGACAGGGTTTCCATGGTATTGGTTGAGTTTTGGATTGTCTGTTGGAATGGGATTTTCTACAGTGGTGATGGTGCTTAGAGTAAAAGTGGAGCGGAGGATCAAGTGCTTTCAACTGATGGACAAAGTCATTGCATTTATGTTTGCCAAGCTTTTCAACTGGTAAAGCTACAATTCAGTGGGGATGGCATGTCGTCTTTCTTTGAACAAATTGTACTACAATAAGTAAAAATAATGATTCTCCCATGTGCTGTTGGGTGACAATTGACCTTTTAGTTTGTGTTTTTAATTACATTTAGCCAAAAATAATTACGGCTAAGCCCGTGCTTTTAGGGACTATTAATAGAGTTATACATTTTAAAAAGAAGTTTAGCCACAAATAATTGTGTGATATAAGCTTTTTTTTTAATTTATTCATATTTATCTAAGCTATCAATCCCACAAATAATTGTGTGATAGAAATGTTTGTCTTGAAGTGTTTTATGTGGAATTTTGTAAAAACATTATATATTAATGTAAATTGTCAAAAGGTTGAATTGTTTCACATATAATTCAACTTTTTATCCACAAATATATTCGTATTGAAAGTGATTTTAGATCAATAAATGTATTAAAGGAATCGTAATATATTATCATTATTAATGTTTACAAAAGATTAAGAATGGTTTATGGAATTGTAAATGGTATATTATTAAAAGGGGGAGCACAATAACATACTTAAGAGATTATATAAGTGAAACTTAGTTGAATTTGAGTAACGGTAAACAAGAGTCCAATATGATAGAGTGGATATCATAAAAATGCTAAAAAAACAAGGAGTCTTGTGTAGTGAGTTGGACCTTGTTGAGAACACCTAAATAATGAAACAATTGTATTTACTCAAAGTAGTCAAGAAATGAGAGGTGTGTGTCAAATGTGGGTCATTGAATTTGACAACACCTTGTTGATCTAGAACATGTGTGTTTGCAGATGGTTATGATGTCACTTCCTACCAATGATATTAGATGGTTAAAAGCAGGATCTAAATAGTTAGTTAGTGTAAGTTTCGTCCTTATAAACATATTTTTAAGAAGTCATTGATGAAGGTTGAACATTTCTCTTAAGGAACATGGATACACACATATATGTGGTCTTTGTAAGCCATGAATGTCTCAAAGGGGCTAAGAAAATATGTAAACAAGATCAACTATTGTCCCTATATTCATAATAAGGAGAGCATATGAATATATTAAACTTGAAACCGTTGAGTTTAGGTCAAGATTGTGCATCATAAGACAAAGGGTTAAGTAATATGTCAATTACTTTGGTTGTGTAGCATGGATTTTAAAACATCCAAGACAACTCTTTAATATTATCTTGTAATTCAATCACATATTCATGAGATAAAATTCATTTAAGAAGGAAAAAGCGATAGTTGTGAAATATGAAGGATCAATTAATATCATCTTATAATTCAATCACAATATTCATGAGATATAATTCATTTAAGAAATGAAATGAAAACTTTTAACGTCCATGAGGCTAAAAATAGCCTATGAGACAGTAAAACTAGTTTCTTTTATTTTATTTTCATCATTTCTGATCTTCTTCTATTAGTCTTGATGATGAAGTCCCCCATTTTAGCTATCAACTCTTCACTTGAACATATCTTGTAATGACAATGTTGTGAAATTGATTGCATATCTCAAACAAATGTCATTATAAGCATTGCATTCTATAATAAAGTATCTTTTCTGATTCCACTACCTCATTTGAGAAAAAGACACAAAGTCTCTCTTCCCATTTTTCTTTAGGCATTTTCCATCTCCCTGTTTCACATCGTGAGAGTTAGTCCTTAGTTGAGATATGAGAATCTTAGCTCTCCAAGGGATGAGGGCCCCTATGTAGGCCTTTTTTTGATGATCACAAGTGTAGTTAAATTCTTCGAGGTAGTATCTCTTTTTCCTCCCCATTTTTTCCCACATAGCTTTGTGGAACTTATCTATTACAAATGCTTTTATTTCTTTATTATCGTTGGCCATGCATTCCATTCAATATTCCATCTTTTCATCCACTTGATGTTTTGATTCACCCATGACATTTTTCTCCGCATAATGGCTCTTTGAAGACTATGTTGGGCCACCTGCTTGTTGTCATCTATTCAATTTTATTGAGGTATCTTAGAATTTGAATCATAGCAATAGATTTGATTAGAATCGTACTTGTTTCAACTAATGACTCTCATAATGGATAGACATTTTTCAACTCAAACTTCATTGTGATTACATGTTTTTGAATTCTCTCAATTTGTTTCCATTTTGATACTGGTATGTTGCTAGCCCATATTTTACACCCATAAAGTACACCCGAAGTAACTAACAATTCAAAAAGGGTTTGAGTAGTTTTCTAATCCCAAAACTCTACTTATCTGCATTTGTTTTGTAAAGCATATAGAGCTCTCCACCCTCCTATTTTTCTTTTTTTTCTCGCAAGTATCCCATGTAAGTTCGTTGTTGAGATTTGTAGTCGGCTTACTTTTTTAGAATACTACCCTCAAAGGAATTTAATTGTTGTTGATTTCTTTTCCTTTTATTGTTAAAGATCATAATCTTGGCCTTGCATGATATTAACTTGCATACCCACATTTTTGTAAAAAAATCAAGTGTGAAAAAATGTTTTACCAATCCTTAAACGGATGTAGCAATCAATATAAGGTCACTAGAATATAGAAGAATCCTTATAACATACTCACCCAATTAGATACCATCGTCATCCTCCATATTTAACAATTCTTTAAGTCAGTGTATATATAAACCAAAGAGTGTGGGTGATAATGGACATCCTTGCTTAATACCAATGCCACTCCTAAAGCAATCTAAAATGCATGTTTAAGCTATGATTTTGATTTTAAAAAATAGAATTTAAGCTAAACCCTATATTGCAATGTAGTGGTAAATAAATAAGCAATGAAGTACGATTTGGCCTAAGCAATAAAAAAGACAAATGTAAAACCCTAATCGCAAGAGGGAGGAAGAAGACTTACCCGATTCGCAAAAATTCTAGAGGTGTGTAGAGTTGAAGAACTTGTAAAACAAAAGTACATACTATCGCAACGGCCCAAAAAATGCAAAAGTTTCTAATAAGTTGTATTGGCGCACTTGTACTAGGTCGGCGTCTAGTTCCGTGCAGACCTCCTTTAGCAGCACTTTTGACTCGCTCGTAATCTCGAAAAATTATATTTGTAGGGTCGTAATATTTTCACTAATGTTCACTTTGGTCGCATGTGTGTTGTTTTGATCGCCGAACATTTCAAACCTGCTACAAGAAAGAGCACCTGCAAAACCCCAAAACACATCAAATCTTAAAAAGAAAAATATGAGAATGGGGAGTTAGAATAACCCCAAAGATCACTGAATGAGAGAGATTACAATCATGCACTACACTACATTTCAAACTTCATGTAGTTCTACGTGTGTGTGTGTAGAATCACGCCCTAGGTGGCTCTTGTGTAAGACACACTTGAATAACGAGCAATATCTAGATGTTGCAAATGTAAGTAGATGTGTGAATGGAAAAATGAACTTCCACTCTTATGAAGTATATGCAGAAGAATGCAGTCCCTTTTCCTTTGTGTGAAGCTAGATGGATGCTTTTATGCTCTTATAATTCTCTTGGATGCAACCTTAGGTGGTGATAGTAAATGCTTAGTGCTTTGTCCTTTATTATGGTCACATATCTTTGTATTTATATGACTCCATTGTTTGAATTTTTTAATTAACCTCTAAAATGTCACCACCAAGAAAATAAGATGCCCAATAGTTAGAAAGGACCCAAAAGATGTGAGCAAGATACAAAGATATCGTGGGGCACCGAAAGCGGATGGGGGTGCTCTGTGAGCTAGTATTTTGGCTACACGCGGTGTCTAGACTCAAAAAAATAGAAGTGTCAAAAGTTGATTGGGCAAGAAGGTGTGTAAGACCAAGAAGGAAACTAAAAAGAAAGAAAAGAGACCAAAGGTAGTGATCAATTAGTAATTTTCTTGCTTAGGAATCATATGAATAAGGGTATGTGACTATGACCTATAAATGTACCGAAGTGTGTGTTTTAGTGTCTACATTTACCCCCACTTTATGTTGTTGAGAGAATGCTCGATAATATAAAGTAAATAAGAGATGTGTACCGATAACCATATAGATCGATGGAGAAAAGTGTGCTAAGGAGACAAGAAAAACATGGAGTGATAAAAATAAAGTGTGGAAGCTAGTGATTAACAAAAATATGAAATAATGCTACTTCTATATTTAAGCTAATCCAAACAGTATTAAATGTAAATACCGAAATATAAGTACTAACTAATTTTATTTGATATTTAAATGAAATAGGATAGATAAGGTACTAACCTAGAAATAACTTACCTCGTTGTGTGTCGGGACTAGAGAAAATGATGTGCGGATAGAGGAAGGTGTGACGGTCGAACAACCCGAAAACTACAACAGATGGTGGTTTTCCTAGACTAGGGCACATGGAAGAGGACTGGGGCTCATGGGGCACTATGGTATGTAAAATAGGTGCTTTGGTCTACAAAAACACGCAGTCCTAGTTCCTGAAGTGTGGCTAGGTCTTCGCAATGTCTCAATCTTTGTCATGTTAATGTCGCAGTATCCTCGCCAAAGTCGCCGTAAGCATGCAATAAAGATTCGCTTGCTAGACCCCATACAAAATATCAAACCCCCAAAAAATAAAGATGCATATGAAGGGATCAGACTGTCCTTAGTGGCCATAAATGTGGACTTACAACTGAGCACTACACTTAATCTCAGACCCAATGTAGTTCTATATGCTTGTGTGTGCTATTGTGCCTAGGGTTCCCTAACGTCAATGATGCAAAGATAGCGATAAATACCTAGATGTAAATGCAAATGGTGGATGGAATAGAATAGACTTTCCCTTTCCTATAAAGTGTGTGTGATGGAATGATGCCCAAATGTAGTGCATTTCCTTAGTAGATAGCTAGCACTTGATGGTAAATAGTCTACCTATAAGACGTATGTTGTATTTATATAGGGATCTCTTGTTCAAATTTTGACACTAATGACCTAACTTTTCAACTAGTACCTAGGGGAATGTGAGGGAAAATAACAATGACCAACCTCGAAACTCTAAATTAAAACTACATCGATGGGACCAAGGCACCTAAAATAAGGACCTGGGTGTCCATGGGTTCCCCAATACTATCCTAGGCACCCTAGTCAAGGACCGAGAGATGAAAAAATGATTAAATAATGATACCCGAGGCTCCCTAAGAGACTTCCAGAATCGTATAAAAATCGACAAATGTGCAAGACAAATGATGACAATGACCGAATAACTAAAGACATGACTAGGGATGGGTCATTAGTGAATAATTTTACTACGCAAGATCCATAGATAAAAACAAAATACTTTAGTGGTATAATTATATAGTACTTGTGCATGATTTTGTGACTACATTTGCCCCCACTTTATTTTGGTGCGAGAAAGTTCAGTAACATAAAGTAGATAGATATGTGTACCCGAGAGATGGATGCAGAGAAGCCCATGCTAAAGTAGAATGCATAGATGTGATTGTAGAAGCATGCCGAAATAACCATATAACGCGCCAAACCATGGATCGGTGGGTTGATCCATGCAACATATCAAAAATTGTAAATTTTGTGATGAAGTGCACTAAATAAGAGTGATGATTACAATGTTAGATGATTGATGCTTTCGAATGCGTATAATGCCAATAATATGGGGTAGGGAGTGATCACTTCCCAACCCGATTGCGTGTATATGAATAATCAACTGGAGGATTTGGGCGTCCCGCCGCTAGAGGGAAGAGTGTAGGGAAAAAGTGTGTTATTCTCCAATCTCTAACTCCATCTTCAAGATATAGTTGTTGCGCAGACGGAATCGATCAAAGATTTATGTTTTTTTGATCTAAATAATATTTGATCAAACAATTGACCCATTTAGGAGCCGTATAGGAAAGGTACTCTTGCCCCCACTCCACAAGTGTTGCATGCATATGATAGCTTCCAAGTTGGGTCATCTGGAAGCAAGCGCGAAGATGAATGATGGCTTCTAAGTTAGGTCATATACAAGTGAGAATGAAATAGATAAACTAACTTCCCATATTAAGTCATTTAGGAAAGTGATGAATGTAATCTCCCAAGTTAGGTCATTTGGGAGGCCGTACGTAACTCTCAAGTTAGGTCATCCTGGGAGGCCAAATGTGTTACATTTGTATCAATTGAATGATTTCAATTTGTTATAATTTTGAATGTTTTAATAGATTTAACTATTGATTGATTAATTAAATGTTTGATTGATTACTCGTAGAGAGATTTTACGCAATTTTCCCCCATGTTAGGTTATTAGGGACAATTGATAGAAATCGGTGAAATTTCGCATAGAATTATTTTAACGCTTGTTGCTTCTAAGTTAGGTCATTAGGGGGAGTGGTGAAATGACGCATAGAATAATTGTACATTTGTTGCCCCCTAGATTAGGTCATTAGGGGAATTGATAGTGAAAATTTGTGCGGTGCATTACTAAGTGATTGAAAGTGATGAATTGGTAATGTTGATTAATCACTTAGTTATATAAGGTGAATTATAGGATGACCCCAATGATATCCCCCTTTTAGTGAAAGGGTAAATGATGACAAGAACGAATGCTAAGCCAAAAGTAAGCACAAAATTGATAGAATCGATAAAACATGAAAATGTGTAGAAATGGAATTTTAGAAAATTCAAATGAGGTGTAATATGCACGTAATGTAAATGGTATGGTATTAGGTAGAGTTCTAAAAATAACACCTCAAATGGGGTGTAAATCGGAGTGTAAACGCTCAAGTTATGATGAAAACGGTATAGTGTGTATTAGTTGTGGAAATAAGAGTGAAATGATGATGTAGTAAAATTGGTGATGAAAAATGACTATAAGTAGTGAAGCTTAAAAAGTAATTAACCACTTCATTTTTATCAAGTGTTTATGAGAGTGAATGTGAAGTGAGTGAAAATTCCGCACTTGAGAGTAACTCGTCCCAATGGCTGAGTCGGTTTGAGAGGGTGGCGATCACCGCCGTAGCATCACACACTTCATTGTTTTTCACCAAATGTATGGTTTAGTAGTCATTTTTATTGAATTTTTGCAATTTTGAGATGGTGTGTAGATACGTGTACGTTTTGGTTGCCTACATGGGAGATGACTTTTACCTTGGAGGATGTGTATCATCTATCATGCGGTCATTTCGGTTGTTGGAAAGAGAGTATAGGTGATGCCACTAGAGGATATGGATAGACAAATGCATTCAAAGTGTGATAGTATTTTTAGGGACTCGAGTACTAGCGAGGCATATTAGCTTGGATGCTATTCTACGGTTTGGGGTTCGGATTTTGTAGAAGTTCATAGTGGTTTTGATTGCTTCATCCATAACATTGGAGGGAGGAGGTGTATGCATCTTATATAAGATGCATAACATTTACCGGCAAATAGAGGAAGAGTGTACTAGATATATATGGGAATGATGCGTGTTGGCCCATTTATATAGAGATCTATACATATTTACTCACTATGAACATGGTGGTGTGATAAGAGCCACTACACTATCGCACGTATGGGATTATGAGCATATAACCATGTTGAAACCGCTTAGAGGCCCATGAGAAGATTGGGCTAGGGAAAAGATATATGCGCAGAGGTGGGTGAACATTCATGGGCGTAGGATGGAAAATGATACCTATAGGGCACTAATAAATAGGATGGGTCCCGAGGCTATTACATGGAGGCCATATCGTGATTATGGGGGATGACCCAAGGATGTTACAGTTGTCATGTGTATTCAGAGGAATATGTGGCTAGAAGATTGATTTCAGTGTGTGCTTAGATTTTTAGGTAGAGAGAGTATCACGACAGTTTGGCATGGCTCAGGATGTGCCCCCAGAGCCATAAATATGGTTGAGAGCTATCGTAGCACCTAGGATGGCTAGAGTGAGACCAAGACCCACAGGAGAGTAGTTAGTACCTTGTGGGGCCGATGAGGTAGACACGGCGATAGAGATGATAAACGTGAACGATGTGGGGTTAACAAAGGATTACCACGTATTTTGGGTGGCACATCAGTGCGTGTTGTTTTTCCCATTATTTGCGGGTCTAGTGGGGTTACCACATGCAAGAGGAGGAGAAAGCCCATACCCCCGGCGATGTAGCTTAACAACTATGGTGAATGAGCGTGAGTACTTGTATAGTTGTGTGATGTAGTAGCATATTTGAATAAGAGAGATTTTCTTAGGAGGTCATATGGGTCGAATGATATGAAGTTGTTTTCCCTCCACTTTGTCCATTTTCAAATTCAAATTTGTGTGTAAGTGTAATTGTGAAAGTGAAACAAAAGCCATGTAAGTAGTTGTAAATGGTCAAATTGACTAAGTAAAAGAAGTTTACAAGGTGTAAATGAATTGTCAAGTTGATGATGTCATGAAATGAGGATTATAAACTCGTTTCATCCTATTTAATCAGCTTTAGGATGTGGTTGAGCTTTAGGAGGGCGTATAAGTCAAATTAGAAACTTATCGAGTTCCCTAAGGAAAGAATAAAGGAGATAATTTGGTCAAACACCATTATTTTGATCAATAATTTGATGTAAACGATATAATTTATTCGAGGGATATATATTGGGGAAGTTTAAGCAATATGAATATAGCTTTGTTTGCATACCTGTGTATTTTGCATGTTTTTAAATGACTATGTGAGAAGATTGTGATAGGATAGTAGGATTAAATTTGACAGCCAACCACACAAGAATATTCTCACTATTGTGATCATTCTTACACCAGGGAAGACAAATATAAGGTAAAAAAAATTATTTGAAGTCTTGATGATGAAAATTAAGGGTTTTATAACCCTTTTTGTGCTCAAGGGCTTGAGCTAGGGCAACGAAGTTAGAGAAATTTATCTAGCCAAAATCACCGAAAGTTTCAAGAAACCTCTGCCCCATCAAAATGACCACGCACATAAAATTTTGGCCATTAATTCAATGGGAAGATACAATTATCGCTGACAAGAACTTCCGGTCGTGTAGGTAGAAACAAGGAACTGAGAAAGGGTGAATTTTTCCATTTTTGTGGTCAAATTAATGATTCAAGTATCCAATTTGATAGGAATCATTATTGGATGTATTTAGAATATATTTTCATCGGTTTTAAGCCGAGTGAAGCCTATCAGATATCCTGTTGTAATCAGATAGCAGAATCAAGCTAGATCTAAGACAAGACTGTATTTGTCATGTTTAATAAATTTTGGGTAAAGAAACATCACTTACATCTTGTGCATGACCTTTAACCTTAAAAGAGGTAATTTTCGATGTATGTAATTTAAGCACAATCCTAATCAAAAGTGTTGATATCATTTGTAAGGTGCTATGACCATTGTTCCATGGAAGGTTAAAAGTCTAGGAGCCAAGCCTAAGACCTATTAGTAAACATGGAGAACATCTATTGAACAAAGGAGAGAGACGAGAAAATATATGGAGTGAATTGATATCTATGAGCTTTTGAAAGAGAAGCTAGTGATGGTTGTTGAGAACTTGAATGACATTCTTAAGGTATGATCTTACCTGAGGTATGAGACATGATCTAGTGATAATAGCATAGGAAGGATAATCTATGCCGTAAAGAGAGGGAGCTATATATATGCCAAGGTATGTTGTAACAAGTATTAAGAGGGATCATATAAGCCAAGATCAAGTTGTGATAAGACTAAAAATGAGCTAGGAAGGCATCATTTGTGGTATCGAGCTAGAGATCTTGTGCACAAGTTGAAGATCCAAGTAAGATTCGAAATACCAGATAAAAGAGGAGAATTCTGATCTAACAGTAACAAAGAAAAAATGATCCGATTTGATAAACAAAGACATACACATTTAAGATGAAAATGAGAGTAAAAGGATCTAGCCAGAGGACATGATGATAGATAAATTGGCTTAGATGCCACTAAATCTTACAAAATGGAAGAATCCTTTAGGAGGAGGAGGTTATCAATGACCAATCTGAGGTATCCAAGGAGGAGCTTGATAATTGGGTCAACAAACCAAGGTGAAGCAGACTTGGGTGAGACAATAGATATAACATAGAAGAAGGAAGGGAAGAGGTTGTAATACAAGGTGGAAAAGACTTGGAGGAGAGATATAAAAACCATGGAATAACAAAGAGTTTCATGGACACAAGTTTTTTTCTTTTATGCAAGAAATTAAGGAGATGAGAGTGGAAGAGAAAAAGAGGAAGAAGGAAATGAAGAAATAAAGAGAGATAGCTGATATAAGGAGACAAATTGAACTCCTTGAGAAAGAGATGACATCAGTAGGTGAAGTGCTAGTTGATAAAGGATATGAAGAAGTTGAGTGTAGACAGAATGAGATAATGAGCATGCAAAATGAGTTAAGGTTTATGGGTGAAGCGTATGAGGAATCTTGGCAAGAAGAAGCAGATGATGAGGTTGATTGTGAATAACTCTTGGATGAGAAAGAAATAATGGTTCCTTTCTATGAAAAAGCTGATATTGAAGAGGATGACATCATGTTAGAGACAAAAATCAAAATGGTTAATGCATTTCTTAGTCCTTCCAATGAAAACAAGGAAGCTTTAAACCAAGAAGACATCGGGAGGACATAATAGAGATATCTAATCACATCATGGAACCCAAAAAGGTATACAATTTTTTATTTATTCATGATTTTATAAGAAAAGAGTATATCGAAGAGGTCAAAATACAAGGAAAGGTTAAACAATATATAGATGAAAAGAGATGAATGAACATGCGAGTTCAAATCATATTGTGAAAGAACAAGAGGTGGTAAGAACTCTTTATTTAGGCATGCAAGTTGACATAATGGAAAATATGGAAGCTCGTGAAAATTTCTCAAGCAAAATATGGAAAAGCATGCATATGATGATGCATGGAGAGGAAGCGGAATGCAATATTGGAATATTGCATGAATCCATGAGAGGAAAAAGGAAGAGTGAGGAATAGAAAACAAATGCACATGAGGATGTAGTAACTTGTTTACAAAAATTCAATGGAACTACCTAATGAGCTAAACAAAGTAAACATGCCATTGTGGCATGAGGAAAATGACAAGTTCAATAGAAAGGTATTTTTTTGTAAATGATATGGTTCATTCTCTTTATGTTTGATCATGTTTTTATATGGTCTAAAGATGAAACATGGAGCAATAGGTTAAAGACCTTCAAGAAGGTCTCAAAACCAAAGATAAATGATTGTTTTGACCAAAAGATAGTTGGACACTTGAGTCCGAGTGGACTCACAAAGAGGCTAATGGAATGTTAGAGCTTTATTGGAGGTCCTTAAAGGGAACAAAATACAAGAATAAAAAGAGACATAAGGAGAAAAGAAGGGAGGAAGAGAAAATTACAGACAATGACAAGGAGAATAAAGGAAATGTGATATTCTCTCAAGATGAACCCTGAGATGCGAAAAAGGAAATGTACACAGACATCTACAAATGATAGGTGATCAAGTAAGTAAAATAAATATAAAGGTTGTAGCCAAGAAATAAACAAAGAGTATCTTCCAATTGTTGAAAACATTATTATATTTGGTTGCAAGGTTGGATATTGAAAGGATAATAGATAATAAAGTGCCCAATAGTGTATTTTAAGGAATTGTAGTGGTTACTAATAAGTTGGCCATTGAAGGAAGATAAAACCAATTGTTTAACCATCAAAAAGGTGAAAACTTTAGGAAAAAAACATGAAAAGAGGAATATGGGAAAATATTTGACATACTTGTAAGAGTGGAGTTGTTGAAGCCTATAAGAACAATGGAGATAAGTAGAATCACATGATCGAGTAGTCAAATCGAAAGAAGGACTCCAAAGGAAGAAGAAGGAATGGCTTGAGAAAGCCAATGTTTATACTAATGAGTTTGTGTCATGTGTAGGTATGCTAGTAAAGGAAATTGAAAACAAGTTGACCGAACAAAAGGACAAAAATACTAGAGAATAACACCAAATGGAAGAGATGAATGACACCTTGATGGAAGAAGGGAACCAAGTGGAAGAGAAATACAAAAAATCAGGTGTTCTTATTTATCTAGTACTCAAATAAAGCAAGGTAAATCAAATGCAAAAGTGATTTTGGTGTTTCAAAAAGTATATCTCATGGTATACATGATCAACATCATCCATTTGAGAAACAGTTCTATAAAGAAAAGGGTTTTCCTACTAAATTGTTTGAATAGAGTTTTGAAAAGCATGACAAAGATGTGTGTCTATCCAAAACATTTTAAAAGGGGCATCAGTGTCATAAAGTGGTATGAATCCATCCAAAATAGTGCAAAGGGGGCACCATGACAGTCAAGAAATAGAGAAGCAACCAAAATAAGCAATGGAGAAACCACATATCCATGAAGAGGATCATGATGTAGTTGAAATGTGTGATGTTTCAGGTATAAAAGGAGGTAACCAACAACAATATAATGCAAATGAAGGGGAGAAAACTATTGGAACCCATCTAATAGGTAGAAATCATGAAGATGTTGTAGTCAAGGAAGAATGCAAGGATATAGTGCAAAAGTGGAAGCAAGACTTCCAAATGAAGATAAGTTAATGGATCAAAGAAGATAATGTAGTTGCTAATGTATTTGTGCTAATTATAGGTATAGATGTAGAGGTAAAGGAAGATGGAGAATGGAAAGGTGAAGTTATAGAACAAGTTCATGCTCAAGAATTGATAAGTGAAAACATAAAGATAACAAGAAAACAACTCTTAATCCTGTTGAAGATAGAGGTAAAGGAGGAAGAGAATCTTCAAGTCATGGTGATCCGTAAACTGCCTAGCTTTAACAATTAACAAACCACTATGCTCATGAATATGAATGAAAAATACGAGTTCTTTATTAAACTAGTTAATGTGCAACAAAAAACAAAATTAAGCTGAATAAAATAGAGAAACAAAGACAATAGGAGACAAGATTTATCCTAGAGAAACCCAATGTGGGAAAACTCTAGTTGGGTGAGAAAATCACTCCCTTCACTATGTACTTCTCCAAAAATTACAACTCACTACCCAATGGGCCTTCAAGAAAGATTACAACTCCTTATTATTGTAATTACTTGCTCATAATCTCTCAATCAACAAGAACTCTTCACCATGAACAAATAAGAGAAGAAAAAAACTCTACAACTTTTCTCACACTTTGATTTCACCCAAAAAACTTGCTTCATCCTTTCAACATGCTCATATTTATAGATTATTGGCTCAGGAAGGTGTGGAAAGCCAAAACGAACCCCTTGAAGCCCAAACATTTGCAATTGTTGAGATTATCATGTTTCTAGATAGTTAATTACAAAACCTTCACCCAGTGCAGACCGACAGCTTTCAAAACCTCCGCCCAAGGGTTTTCAAAACTACGGTACGTGGTTTTAAAACTACCACCCTAGTTCGGTCATCATACAAAGTCCGCTACCTTCCGGAGGCCATAACTTTTGCATACGAACTCGAAATTGGGTGCCATTTTTTTAACTTGCATTATTTTTCGACAGGAACACAAATATGCAATTAGACTTAGAGTTTTATGACATATTAATGTATCCTAACTAGCCCAAATGTCATTCAGAGGTGTCTGATCACCCCATCCTGACAAGACCATATTGTTAAGAATGAAAATGAGCCGACAAGATGTAGAGAAAGTATAATATATGGATATTACATAGAATTGGGATATTCCTGATCCATTTTTGTATCATAACTCCCCAATTTGAGGCTTTTAAGTCCCTAAAAGCTTCAAGGACTGATGAGGTGGGGAAATTTCTTCCCACATATTCTATGGAATACCACTCCTACATCTAGAGGTGTATCTGCTGGATTGTTCCAATGAACATATCCTCTTTATGGACTTCTAGTCCCACTTTTCCATTGTCTCTGTATGGTAATAGGAAAACAACATCAATTGCACTCCTAGGTGAATAACCATAGCAATTGTTATTACATGTTCGGCCAAAAATCATACCTGTATAAGTGCTCAACAGTCTCTTGTCACACCAGAGTGACCAACCACCCCTAAAGTGCATGATTTCTCAAACAGGGACTGTAATTGTTGTTTCTCTTCATAGGCATCCTGCATGGACTGCCTATGGAATCCTAATTCTGAATTATACCATCGGTAAAGAATCGTATCACATGCTCAATTGGCCTATTTGGGGGCATCCCCATAGGCTCTTCCCTGAACTGCTAATAAACTCTCCCATTTGTTTCTTCTCTTTATTAGTAATTTTTCTATGAGTGGTTTCTATAACAACTTCCTCAACTTGTCTATCCCTTAGAAGAAGTAAAGAAAATATTCCACTAGCATTAAGTTTTCGGACTTCAGTGGAACTTACCAACGAAATCTTCGAGTCTCTTGCAAAGGATGAAATGACGTAGCTCTTACCATCCTTCACCAAACAGTACTAGTTGGCTCTTCTTATGAAGATGGCATCCTTGATATAAAAATACGGACTTCCAAACACCATGCCACACACATCAAGGGGAACAACATCCACAGTGACTTCATCAATAAAAATTTTATCAATACCAAAAGTAATCTTACACTGTTTAGTAACCTTGACGTCTACACCTTTCTTTACCCATCCCAATGAGTAAGGACTTGGATGATTGTAAGTTTCCAACATTAGTTTGTTAACTAGCTCTTTACTAACCAAATTAGCTTGTGAACAAGAATAAAAAGAGCATCCACTTTGGTCTTCTTCAACTGAATCTTTATATGGAAGAGCTTAGTAATTTCATTATATGTAGAATTATTACTATTACCTAAACATACCTCTTTGCGCAGATAGAGGCACAACACATGGTTTCATCCACCTCTTCACTACAAAACACTTCCTCTCCCGGAGGGTAGCCATCGGAATGAGTGTCAACATCACAATGCCCATAATGAATTTTAGTATCCTTTTTAGAAATAGAAGTAAAATGTTACATACCTTTCCCTTTTCCTTTATCCCTCTTCTTGGTGTCATCTTCTTTTTCTAAAGCATACTGAGAGGCAGATGAACCCTTCTAGTTGTCCATCTCTAAATAGTGAGCTTGCGTACAAGCCTCATCTACATCTCATGCTGGTTTGGCCAAAAGGATGGGTCTCCTTAAGTGGCTATGGAGTCCACTAACATATTTCATCAAGTCCCGGTCTGCTACATCTTTCCCATCTGAATAAATTTCTTCCAAACTCACTAGTGTACTCCTACACAGTCTGGCCTTGCTTCTATCTAAGATACTGCCAATCCATGGACCTCTCTTCCTCATAAAAATAGGGTAGAATTGATTTTTGATTATATTTTTAAATTCATCCCACTTATTAATAGGAGGACGCTTCTTAATAACCAAAGAATGAACATAAATTTCAAACCAAGTTAAATCATGTTTGGTTAATTTCAACCAAGAAAAGGAAATCTTTTGACTTTCATTAATGTAATGCAAACTAAAATATACCTCCAATTGAGCTAGCCAATGGTCTAACTTCTTAGCATTCACATCTCCATCATAAGGATCAATCTCAATCTTGGCCTCCGCTTTGAATGGAGGAGGTATGGGAATGGCATGGGATGGTTCTTCTTCACGATCCTCTGATGCCTCATTTGAAACACCAAGTTTCTCCATGAGTAGTCCCATGATGGACTCCAATTTCCCTATGGACAAGGAAATACTGCCCACTTTCTTAGATAGACTTGCCACATTCTCCTCCAGCTTGTAGAAATGTTCTTCACCATTATCATCTGCATCATCTCTTTGAGCCATCTCACAAATTCCTTGCTTCCACTTTCTTGTAGAAATATCTTCTTCAAAGGGAATCAGGCTACCTTCACTTTTCTCTCTCCCTTTTCCTAGTAAGGGGAATCTAACTGCAATCTCAACACAAGTTAACCATACAAAAATAAAATCTAACTAGCTCTGATACCAATCTGATCCGTAAACTACCTAACTTTAACAATTAACAAACCACTATGCTTGTGAATATGAATGAAAAATACGAGTTCTTTATTAAACCAGCTAATGTGCAATAATAAACACAATTACATTGAATAAAACATAGAGACATAGACAATACGAGACAAGATTTATCCTGGAGAAACCCAATGTGGGAAAACTCCACCTGGGTGAGAAAATCGCTCCCCTTCACTATGTACTTCTCCAAAAATTACAACTCACTACCCAATGGGCCTTCAAGAAAGATTACAACTCCTTATTATTGTAATTACTTGCTCACAATCTCTCAATCAACAAGAACTCTTCACCATGAAAAAATAAGAGAAGAAAACAACTCTACAACTTTGCTCACACTTTGATTTCACCCAAAACACTTCCTTCATCCTTTCAACATGCTCATATTTATATATGCTTGGCTCTGTGAAGGTGTAGAAAGACAAAACGAACACGCTAAGCCCAAACATTTGCAACTGTTGAGATTCCCATGTTTTTGGACCATTAATTACAAAACCACCACCTAGTGTACACCAACGGTTTCAAAAGTGCCACCCTATAGGGTGGAGGTTTCAAAACCGCCACCCAAGGCAAACCGGTGGTTTCAAAACCTCCACCCTAGTTCGGTCATCATACAAATTCCGCTACCTTCCGGAGGCCATAACTTTTGCATACGAACTCAAAATCGGGTGTCGTTTTTTTACTTGCACAATTTTTCAAGAGGAACACAAATATGCAATTAGATTTGGATTTTGATGAAATATTCATGGATTTTAACTAGCCTAAATGTCATTTAGAGGTGTTCGGATCACCCCAAATTTACTAAACCATCTTGTGAAGAACGCAAATGAGCCGAAAATATGTAGAGCAAGTATAATATATGGAGATTACATAGAATTGGGCTATTCTTGATCCATTTTTGGATCATATGAAGACAAGGTCATTTTAAGACAAAGGAATCAAGGACAACAGGTATAAATAAATACAAGACCACAAGAGAGTTTATAGTCTAGACACTCATTACGAAAATTTGTAGGATGATCAAGAGAGTGTATTAGGACTTGCATATTATAAGTGTGAAGAAATCAAGAGAAACAACAAGAAGTTCAAGAAACAAATAATAATGAAGAATTATGGGCGAGGAGCTCATAGAAAATTTCAAGTTGGGTAATCTAATGTAGGAGCATATTTACATAAGAGATATTTTCTTAGGAGGTCATATGGATCAAAATGCTATGAAGTTGTTTTCCCTCCAATTTTTCCATTTTCAATTCAAATTTGTGTGTAAGTGTAATTGTGAAAGTGAAAAAGTCATGTAAGAAGTTGTAAATGGTAAAATTGACTAAGTAAAATAAGTTTACAAGGTGTAAATGAATTTTCAAGTTTATGATGTTATGAAATGAGGATTATAAACTCATTCAATCATATTTAGTTAGTTTAGGATGTGGTTGAGCTTTAGGAGGGTAGTGTGAGTCAAATTAGAAAGTTGTTGAGTTCCCTAAGGAGAGAATAAAGGAGCTAATTTTGTCAAAATCATTATTTTGATCAAGAATTCGATGTAAATGATATAATTTATTTAGAGGATATAGAGTGGGGAAGTTTAAGCAATATGAATATAGCTCTGTTTGCATACCCTATCTATTTTTCATGTTTTTAGATGACTACGTGAGAAGATTATGACAGGACAACATACTTAAGATTTATAGTCAACCACACAAGAAGATTCTCACTACTATGATCATTCGTACACCTAGGGAACATAAATATAAGGTAAACAAAATTTATTTGAAGTCTTGATGACGAAAATTAAGGGTTTTATAACCGTTTTTGTCTAGAGCTAGGGCAATGAAGTTGGATAAATTTATCCAACCAAAATCACTGAAAGTTTCAAGAAACCTCTCGCCCCATCAAAATGACAAAGTACATAAAATTTTGGCCCTTAATTATATGGGAAGATAGAGTTATCGTGATATAAATTTCCAAGTTGTATAGGTAGAAACAGGGAACCGAAAAGGGTGAATTTTTCCATTTCTATGGTCAAAATAATGCTTCATGTATCCAAATTGATAGGTATCATTCTTGGGCGTATTTATAAGATGCTTGCATTAGTTTTAAGGTGAGTGAAGCCTATTGTATATCTATTTTAATCGAGATAGCAGAAATCAAGCTAGATCTAAGACAAGACTGTCTTTGTTCTATTTAATAAATTTTGGGTAAAGAAACCTCACTTACATCTTGTACATGACCTTTAATCTTAAAAGGGGTATTTTTTGGATTTATGGGAGTTAGGCACAATCCTCACATAGGAATTTATACATTACTTTGAATGTGGAATAGGACCTATAAATCCAAGACAAGAGTGTCTAGTCTTATTTCCTGAAATCATTGATAAGGAACCCAAAACATGGATTATAGGTGTCTTAAAGCTTAGTAAAAAAATTTTATATTAGTTGTAACGTGTTATGACCATTGTTCCATAGAAGGTTAAAATTCTAGGATACAATCCTAAGACCTATTAGTAAATAAGGAGAAATACTATTGAACAAAGGATAGAGACAAGAGAATATATGGAGTGATTTGATATCCATGAGCTCTTGAAAGTGAAGCTAGTGATGGTTGTTGAGAACTTGAATGACATTTTTAAGGTATGATCTGACTGAGGTAGGAGACAAGATCTAGTGATAATAACATAGGAAGGATAATCTATTCCGAAAGAGAGGGAGCTATATATATGCCAAGGTATGTTGAATAACTATTAGGAGGGATCATATAAGCCAAAATCAAGTTGTGATAAGAGTAAAACTAAGCTAGGAAGGCATCATTGTGTTACATATGTTGTTATTTTCCTATATTATATAGATGATTTTCTAATATGTTGTTCTGTTGTTTTTTATGTAGGCGACACTTATTAGTTGCTAATTGTTGACGACCATCCACACATCGACACAAAATGTGCCAGGATGTAATTGGTAGTGGTATTATTGAGCACACGGATGATATTGTGGGTGAGTATGTCAATTTATTTTACCCATTGGCCATAGCAACAATGACATGTATGGTACTGCTAGAAGAGAGGGACAAGGTATGTGAGGAGACTCAATGAGCCCGAGAGGAAGTGGGTGGTGGTCCCTTGGCGTAAGATGTATTCCAATGATATGTGGACTAGCAAAGATTAGTTTTCCGAGCAGTCTATGAAGACTATCCTACAATGGAGGTAAGTCGAGAGGTATCGAGGCCGGAACAATGACATCACGTTGGTGGCGAGGCATCTAGTTCTAGGGATCTCGCAGTACACGAGAGCAATAGTGATGATGAGGTGTTATTTGTATGATTGTATGCGATGTGGGGGTGTTTCCCAAAGAATGAGAAACATTTTGTTATGATGATTGTATTTGATATATGTATTGACACATATTATTTTTATATGATGAGTTTTTGTTGTATTATGGATTTCGCAATGTGAAATGTTAGGAGGTTATGTTTGTTATCCTAATGTTGTATATTGTTTGGTGTTTTATTGATGTAGATTAAGATGATAATGTTGATAATTGTAAACAAAATGTGTATGGTGAACAAATGATGAGATAGATGTAATGTGATTGATGAAAAGTTTATTTGTAGAGTGTAGTTAGTGTAATGATGATAGTAAAATAGATGTGAAAATGGATATTGTATAATTGGAAAATAAAGTAATGTGTTGTGTAATGTGATCGTAGAATGTTATTACGATAAAAGTAGGGGAAAGAGTACTGATGCCTCCCAACATGTAAATGCATAGGCTCTTTTAGTTAAGACCCTCAAAATTCAAGTATGATTTATGCGTTAGCAAGAGTACATCATAGGTAAATGATTGAGTGCACTAGATGAAATGACAAAGCACATGATGAGAGGTTATTAGAACTAATCCCTCAATAGTTTTGTAAGAACTGTAAGAACACAAGTGCATCATTAGGGGGTAAGGTGATAGAAATCACCTACCAGATACCAAGACGACGTGAAGTGGTGGAAGCATATGGAATGGAAGCAGCGGGTGAGTATGTGCCAAACTGAATGTCATGTGGAGCTGTGGTGGGATATGTAGAGGTCTATGAAAGCCAATGTGAATTAGTAGCATGATGTGGTGGGTAGTGCGAATGCAATGGATGTGATGGATGCGGTGGACAGTGCGCATGAGTAACATATGACTGTGATGAGTGACATGTAAACTGAAACCCTAATGGAGAAGAATAATCAACTAGAATAGAGATTCGTTGACATGGTAGAGGAGATATGGAATTCTCACTTGAGCGAGAGCCAAAGGATATTATTCCCTTTTCCTCTAATAATTGCAATTGATCATGAAGGGTGAGATAATCATTTTACCTGTGGTCATTGATGCAATGATAGTTACAGTATGGTTGATCACGTTGTCATTGTAATTGGTGTTGTAGATGATGTTGATTAGAAGGTAAACGAATGATATGCCTATCAATTAAGGTACACATCACATCATGTGGCCTAGCATGATGAGATAAATGTAACAGCTCACGTGACACAGACGGAGTAGAAGGAGAAGGAACTGTCATGGAGAAGGTGAAGAAGTATGTTGTGGTGGTGGAGTAGGTTGAGCTTGTTTACTTTGATTAGGAGTCAAAGGTAGATATCATGTAGGATGCTCAACCACTTTCAATGGAGGAGGAGTAGATGAAACAATAGAAGTAGATGTATGTGAAGGATTAATGACATTTGTTGAAAGAAGATCATGCTCTAGGTCTAGGAATTTGTAACATAGAATAATGAAAGACTCACATGTGTCATATTTTAATCTTTATTTGAGCAGAGGAATCAAACCACGAAGAAGATGAATTAATTATCAATATCTATGGGTTGAAACACTAGTCTGAAGCATACAAGTATTAAAGCATAAGATATAATCCTTAACCGATTCTGATGAACCTTGGTGTAGAGTAAGTATGCGATAATAGGTAATTCTAGGGATATTATTGATCATGAAATGATAGAGGAAAGCATCCTCCATGTCATATAAATTACTAATAGACCCAAAGGGGAGATGAGTGTACCACTGTAATGCCTCATCTATAAGACTATGTTGAAATGCCTTAAGTAATATCTGATCATTAGAATAAGGAGCCATAGTCCTATGATAATGCAAGAGATGAGCATGAGGATCAGTAGTACCATCAAAGAAAGTAAATGTAGTTATGAGGAAGTCATTAGGGAATCTTGGCAATAGGGTTACCATGTAAAGAGTTGTTATCGATAGTAGCATAGTAATCCCTAATCTCTAGAGTAAGAGACTGAACTTGAGATTGGAGTTGTCCTACGACATGAATGAGAAAGATGATATCCTCTAAATGAATAGTATAATATGGCAAAAATGTATTAATAGGTTGTTATTTTCCATTATGAGTGATCATAGGGATGTTTAAAGAAGACAAAGGAGAATCCAATACTAAAGGCATGCTAGTAGTAGATGCAAAAAGGAGCTATATAGTAGATGATGTATATGTAATAACAATAACAATGGTAGGAATAACATCGGAAACATCCCTAATAGGTGAGATGACTGATGGATATACCTCTATAAGAGAAGATGAAATGATAGGTGAATATGATGCAACAAGAGGAGATGAAACAAGAGGAGAAGAAGAAGTGATGGATGGAGGACACTCATGCATAGTGTTAAATGCAATCTCGAGGTGAAGGTAGTGATGGAATAGGTGATTCACACATAACAATATCAAAATAAAGAGAATTGTGACTATGAACTGCCTCATCGTGATAAGATAAAGATTCGAGAAATGAGAATGTCACTAAGATTGCTATCAATAGGATCATCAACATAATACAAAAGTGAATGAGAGCTAGTATGTGATGAATGATGAGAAGCAATATCAGATGTAGGAGAATCATGAGATGGAGCTATAGTATAATGTTGAGTAGGAAAATAATCAGGTATGCACATGTGAATGATGATCAATACCAAGAAAGTAATCAATAAGAGAATCGTCTAAAATTTCTTGAGAGAGATATGAAGGAGGATCACTAGTAGTCGTATAGCATGGTTTACAATGAGTGAAGGCTATAGGATCTGCAACAATGATAATGCCAATGGAAGAGTCATAGAAGCCGGTAGGTAAATATTATTGGCCATCCAAGAGTTATTTTTGAGTATGAGCCGGTGTAGGAATAGGATTTCCATAGAGATCCATGAGTCCAACAATGGTAGCCTCATTATATATATGGTGACACTAAAATGAGACATGATGGGTGAAAAAGATGAACTATTCTTATCCATTAGGGTTTGAAGTGGATCCTAGGAAAAATATTCTAAAGTTTGTGTTCATAAAAATTATTAACAAAAATATTAAATAATGTTACTTATATATTTAAGATAATATAAACATGTACAAAAATGTAAATACTTTGAAATATAAGTACTAACTAATTTTATTTGATATTTAAATGAAATAAATGAAATAGGAGAGATAGGTTACTAACCTAAAAATAAATTACCTCATTATATGTGGAGACTGGATAGGATGATGTGTGGATGGAGGAAGGTGTGACAGAAAACCCAGAAAATTGCAGTTGAATGGTGATTTACCTAGACCGGGATGCCTAGAGGAGGTCCAGGGTTCTGGGACACTTTGGTATGCAAAATAAGCGAGTCTAGTCTACTGCAATAGATCAAGTCCTTGTTCCAGAAGTTTCATTAGGTATTCACAATGTCTTGATATTTTTCATGTTAATGTCGTATTATCCTCGCTAGTGACATGTGTAAATTGTAATAAAGATTCACCTACAAGACCCCATACAAAGCATCAAACCCCCAAAAATAAAGATGCATATGAAGGGGTTAGACTATCCTTAGTGGCCACAAAGGTGGACTTAGAACTAAGCTTTGTACTACATCTCAGACCCAATGTAGTTCTATGTCCTTGTATGTGCAATTGTGTTTAGGGTTCCCTAACATCAATGACTTAGAGATAATAGGCAATATCTAGATGTAAATTCAAATGGTGGATAGAATATAATAAAATTTCCATTTCCTATGCAGTGTGTGTGATGGAATGATGCCCAAATGTATTTCCTTTCCTTAGTAGATAGCTACCCCTTGATGGTAAATATTCTTCCCATAAGATAGTAAGTATGTTGTGTTTGTATAGGGATCTCTTGTTAAAATTTTGACACTAATGACCCGACATGTTGACTAGTACCTAGGGGAATGAGAGAGAAAATAACAATGACCAACCTCAAAATCTAAATTAATATCACGTGTTTTTGGGACCGGGCACCCATGGTGCCCAAAGATTATCCTAGGCGCCCTAGTCAAGGACTAGAGATGACAAATGATAAAATAATGACACATGAGACTCCCGAGAGACTACTTAACTATTTAAACAATTGAAAACTAGCGTGAAATACAAATGACGACAATGACCGACTAACTAATGACAGGACTAGGGGATGAGTCATTAGTGAATACTTTTATTACACAAGATCCATACATAAAAACAACATACATTTACGGTGTAATTATATAGTAAGTGCATGATTTTGTCACTACACTCGAGAAGAAGAAGTGACCATAGGGGTGAAAAGTGTATGATTGTACCATGTCTTGTTGTACTTGTTATTGATTTTCTTGATGCTTTATGATGTGACTACTACTTCTCGTAAGGATAGACCTACAAAATAGAAGAGAAAAAGAGTAGTCAAAGTCATGTCAGAAATTTTGATACAAATATGTAAAAAACATGTAAAAGTGTGTAAAACGTGAAAAGGAACATGTGCACCTGATCCGTGATGAGTGAAGAGTGTAGAAAAGATCCTGAAAATACTTGTAGAAGAATGAGATTTTTGGGTGATCTCACGCTAAGCGTGCTAAGTGTGATTTTTTTGGGTGATCTCACACCACGAAAAAATAAGTGTAGGGAGAAGGTATAATGTTATTATCTAGCCTTTTACTATTTCCTGATGATGTATACACCACTGCAGATGGTGTGCTCAAATCCAATCCATTTCAATCCAGTTTGATTCAATACAAAAATAAAAAAACAAAAAGAATGCATGCCGATTCTTGAAGGAATGTGCCCGTATTGAGAAAAATCGATTTGTAAATTATCAAAAATTGTGTTGATATGAAAAAAACTATGTAACTTCCTCTGGTCATAGGTGTTTAAGAAGGGTCAGGGCACCCAAGGACTCATGTCTATGTTTGGGCACTCATGTTTGTGTAAAACTAAAAACCCAAGTTAGATTTTGGGTCGTTTATGAGACTAAAGACTCGTGTTTAATCTGGAACCGAATTGTGATATACTATGACTATGAACTATTGAATGTGATGAATAATTCACTTGATGTATGCACCTTCATTTGGGGTACATGCGACGTCACGAGGAGAATACGGACCAAATGGTAACTCGAATGTTTAACTATGACCGATACCCTATAGGGGGAAATGTGCTTGGTAGAAACCAAGGGACACGAAAGAAAAGTGGTTGGAAACAAGTGTAAATGCAAACAAGACAAATACACATAGAGAAGACAACATGTAATCTAGCAAGCAAGAAGACAATATAAACAAGTAATAGTGTAGGAAAAATAGAATGTGAAAATCGGGTTTCAAACATGGGACATCACTCACTATGTCACAAGACAATTGATGCCAAAGCGACCAAATGCATAAAAGTAGTGAATAAGAAAGACATAGGAAAAGCCTCCCAAAAATGACAAATATTAGCAAGTAATGAAAGACAATGGTAAGCAAAGTAATAGACATCCATGGTGGAAAATAGACCTATAAAGCAAATTTTGCACATGAAGCACCCGTAAGCATGTTAAAAATATAAAAAGTATGTCAAATCATGTATGATCCGATATAATATAGTGTGCTAATATGAATAGGAAGTAGTATGAATCAAAACAATTTGCACCTATGATGAGTACGAAAGTAGATGCCCCTTTTGGGAGCCGTTTGGGACTAGTAATAGGTAAGTTCCAAACATCCGTGATGCATGTAAGGATCTGTGGTAAAATCTGCATTCATAACTAGAAGGAAAGTGAACCCACAGTGTATATAGAAAAGATGATGACATACGTTAGATAGTAAGTAAAGTGTATATGTGAGTATAAGAAAACAAGAATAATTACACCAAGATATGCAGCAAGATATGAGTGTGAATGGAATGGAATGCGAAGTGAGTGTGATAGGAGAAACATGCCCCGAGTGAATGTGGATGAGTACATGCATGAGATGAGGTTTATTTATACAAGAGTGCATCATAGGGTAGAGTGGTGTGATGAATGTGCACTAGAAAGATGAGTTGTGAATGCTCTAAGTGTGAAATGTGTTGTGTGAATGATGTGAGGTTCATGAATGTAGTATGCCCTCAATATTCAAGTGTGAACTTTAGCACGAGAGTGTGTCATAGGGTAGTGATGATACAAATATATCAAGATGTGCATGATAAGTGTAAAAGATTAGATGCAAAGCAAGAAGTGAAATATTAGAATTGTAAGACACTTGATGATGCTATGGTGGAGAATAAGCATGATGCCCCTAAGTGTATGAAGATAAAAATGATCAAGTAACATCATCTAAGAGATCATAATTTTCATGATCGAAGCTTAATGGAGATGCGTCTAAGACTTGGTAACCTATATTATGAGGTTGATCATATAAGGACCCATTACGACATCTATTGTACATGCCAAATACATATTCTTCATTGGCGAAAGGTGTTGGTTGAAATCCATGTCCATAATAATGAGTGAGATTATTTGATTAGATGAGAAATAATTGATTACAAATAGAAACATGGCCGAAGGGAATAGGAAATGTAATATCAATATGATCAGGATCTAGAGTACCACCGATGTAGTCAAGCCAAGACTACCTAAGAGTAATTGGAGAATTTTTAGAAGTGCATACAATAAAGATTAAAAGATGACATGAACAAATCCATGATATAGATGAGAAGAATGAGGTGGGGGTAATAGATCAACAAGTGTATATCTGAGCTGATCCAAACCATCATATGTGTAAATAGTTTTTGAACAAGTGGGATCAAATGGAATGTGATTCCAATAAGAGTCATTCATGAAAAATGTGCAAATGAAAGGATGAAGCAGAGATGTGGGTCACATAAGAGAAGATGAGTAAGGTGGTATGATGTCCAATGTATGGGACAGACCCTTGATAAAGTAACATATCATTCATAGAAGGAGGGGGAAGAGTGAAGCAGATGAAACACCATCTAGTGTACAAACAGTCCCTTCAATCGAGGTAAGTTGTCCGGATAATTCTCATGCCGTGGATCAGTAAAAACATGTACAATAGCAGAAGAAGGAAGAGATAATTCAGTTTTGAGATCTAGATTGCAATATTAAAATGGGATACTATCAACACGAACGCATATTCAAATCCCTCATGTACGAATTTAACAAATTGATGAATCTGGGAAGACATTGCTTGCATTATGTGAAGCCATGGCCTACCAAGTAAGAAATTATATGAAACTGGGATGTCAATGACAAAAATACTACAAGAATTGTTTTTGGGCCAACCATGATGGGAAAAGTAATAGTGCCTTTACATGGACTCGTAGTATAATCATATGCTCGAACATATAGAGATTTTGGGTTAATATTAGCTATGGAAAGGCCTATAACCTCAATGAATGATAAAGGAAAAGATTGAGCTCAGATCCATTATTGAATAAATCTCACTTGACACCCAAGTTGTTGATGCATACTCATATATATAGAGGATGATCATTGTCATAAATAGAAATATCATCAGCTATAGTGGATGGAAAATTAATCTATTGAGAAAATACATCTACAAATGTGTTATAAAAATGCTTGAATGAGTAGATGGAATACGAGTAGTAGCCAAGAGACTAATTATTTTAGTACGACACTCGGGATTGACTAGAAAGAAATCAAGAATAGAAATATTAATAATGATAGGATCCAAAGATAGATGAAAAAAGTGATGAAATGAAGACATAAGAGAATTCAAATGTCGAGTTCACCAAATGATTTAACAAAAATAGAATTTAAGCTAAACCCTATATTGCAATGTAGTAGTAAATAAATAAGCAATGAAGTACATATTTGTCCTAAAAAATAAGCAAGACAAATGTAAAACCCCAAGTGCAAGAGGAAGGAAGAAGACACATGTTTGATTCACAATAATGTCGAAGGTTTACAGAGGTGAATAATTGGTAAAATAGATACAAATTGTCACAAAAAATCCAAGAAAAATGTAGAAGTGTCATGAATAAGCTCGACTAGGATGCCTGGATTGGGTTAGGGAACCTAGGTGTTGTAGAGACCTCCTTTGGGTGCCTTTGACTACTCAAAAGCTCAAAACATAATCTTTGCAGGGTCACAAGATATTTGTTAATCTTTACCTTTGGTATTTTGTGTGTCGTTGTCTGATCACCGAACCTATCTAAAAACTACAAAGAGAAAGAGCACCCACAAAACCCCAAAACACGCCAAATCCCAAAAATAAAAAGATGTAAATGGGGAGTCGATTGACCACTGATGGTCACCCGACTAACTAACTTACGATCTAGACATTGCACTATATTTCGTACTCTATGTAGTTCTATGTGTATATGTAGAATTATGACCTAGGTGGCTCTTGTGCCATACACACTTGAGTAGAGATCATTTTTAGATGTAGAAAATGTAAGTAGATGTGTGCATGGAAAAATGAACTTCCCCTCCTATAAAGGGTATGCAAAATAATGTAGTCCCTTGCCCCTTGTGTGAAGCTAGATGGATGCTTTGATGCTCTTAGAATGTTCTTGGATGCAACCTTAGGTGGTGATAGTTAATGTTTAGTGTTTGGGGTAAGTGCACCAAGTTGATGGACAAATATAGGGTCATCCATGGACGTCATATTGCAAAAACAAGAAATCTCAACTTGTAGGGATTATTAGCTATACATGCACTCTAAATTAGAAAAATTATATAAATATGAATCGTAGCATTCGAATCTAGTTTCTAAAATACTAATTTTTGTAAAAACGGACAAGTTTAGCTATATTAAACACTTAAAATTATATGACTTACTTTTTTTTTTTGAAAAAACTTATAAGATCAGTAGTCCGTTTGCCCGCATTTTGGATGACCAAATCTTGTTATTTTTTTTTCCTTTGGTGAAACATTAGATGTAGTTTTCTATCTTAGGATGGATTTTATTTTGTATTTTTTTAGCAATATTTTTTTTTTTTATGATTTTTTCCGTGAAAGTGGTCTCAAAATATTTAGAAAATGGAGCGCTTTCCGTTTGCCCGCCATAACTATATCAAAAATATCAAATCAATTTTTTTTTTTTTAAGGTGTATAGAATTTGTCCACGCTTGGGATGGTATAATTTTATCATATTTTGATAAGTGAAACAAAAGTTACAGTCTTAAACGTAGACATGAACATTCATGGGAAAAAATGTCTTAAGGACCTATTGTTAGTAATAAATTATAAAATGATATTTATCTTATTCTATTCACTTTAAAAACAATATTTTTACAAAGCTAAGAGTCTACCCTACGTGATGGCACCATTTTTGTGAAATGTTTTCAGTTTTTTAGCATGGTTCAAGTCTTTGGAAGAGCAGATTTGAGGTTTTTTGACCTTTTGCACTTCATAATGACCTTCCATAGCTTTGGTTGGGGAAAAACAAAGATTTTCCGAGGCTAAGGTTCGGAAAATAGCTCCGCGATCGCGGTTTTTGTAAAAATACCGCGAACGCGGTTTATAAAGCGCGCTCGCGGTTTATAAAGCGCGCTCGCGCTTTATAAATCATATTTACACACATCCCAATGTCTGAATTACCATGTGATTTTTACTCTCTGACCTTACCGCATTTAATTCTCACAAAAATCTGTCTTTTTCGAGCACGTTTTTTTTATCACCGAAAGCAAAACATCATGGGAGACAAAAAACGAAGTCAAAAAAGGAAGTCATTAAGTAAAAAAACACCAGATGAATTAGAGGCCAACAAAATTGAAAATGCTGAGCGAATGCGGAAACTTCGTGAATCTAGAAGAGGTTCATCTTCAATCCCAACTATTGTAAGCAATGAAGAACTAGGTAATGTTTCTACTGTCAATGTTGAAGTTGAATTAAATACTCGTGATGAAGAATTTTTTACTGTCAATGTTGAAGAAGAATTAAATACTCATGATGTAGCAAATGTTGAAATTGAAGGAGACAATGAAAATGTGAATAAGGAAATTCATGTTGAAACTATAGACAAGCAAAATTTGACAAAAACACCTCCTAGGATTTTACATAAGAAACCTAATTTTTTGATTGAAATTGATGAAAACATTTTGAAACCAATGTCTGACAAACTTTCTGAACGACAAATCAGAAGAAAAGCCACTGAAATTTGGGATAATCATTTTGAAATTTTAAATGATTCCCAAAGATGTCAGTTGTTGGTTAGTTTGATGAAATTGATTAAAATGAGACCTACATTAAACACCTTAGGATTGACAACATCTAACATACGTGGTCAAACCTCTACAATTGTTGAAAACCTTCATGATGCATATCACACTGTTGGTGTCAAGAGACGCACTAGGGATAGTAATATTGTGCGTTGTGTACTTGCTACTAGTGTTGTAAGTGAATCAATAAAAAAATAACGTTTGATTACGCAAACAAGTCGAATGTTGCAAGTTAATCGAAAAACTCTAATGAAAGCAATTGAAAGACGTAATATCCTTCAATCACTCAATAATGTCGATTTTTGGGCATTTTCTGCTAGAGCACCGCGTAAGGACAAAAATAATTCTGATGCTATAAGAGAAGTTGTTATTAAATTTTGGCATGATAACACTAGAGTTTCACCTAATACAAGAGATGTTATAAAACGGAGAGTTGGTTCTACTAATCGTGAACCACATCCAAAGTATTTCTTAGATATGACTCAAACTCAATTTTTTCGTAAGTTTGAACAAGAGAATCTGGAAATTAAAATTAGTCAACGTTTTTTTGAAATGTTGAAACCATTCTATGTGAAAATCAACCATGCTCGCACCACTTGTTGTTGTAGGCAACATGTTGAATTTGCGATGCATTATGCTAAATTTTTACGTATTCGTTCTATTTTTCATTCTGAAACTATGTTATCTGAATGTGGTGTTCAAGTTCCACCAATATCTTCTAGGGATTTCATTCCTACTATATTTTGTGAAAAAGAAGTTGGACAATTTTTTTATAGTCAGGATTGTTTAGATGGAAGTTGTAGTACATGCGGCGGATTACCTAAATTGGAAAGTTGCATCCATGAACAAATTGAAGGTACAATAGGACATAATTTAGTTGAATTTGATAAATATAAATCAGTTGCATACCAGTTGAAAGATGGAAAAGAGTCGAAACGGTGTGAGCTAGTTACAGAACAAATGCCCATTTTTCAATTTATGACAAAATTTAAGGATGAAATTGTTTATGAGTATGCGAGGCATACACATAGAGCTCGATGGTTGGATGAACAATTCAAGCTATGCAAAGACACATTTCCTATTGGTACTATTGTTTCAGTGGTCGATTTTGCAGAGAATTACACATTGCAACCACAAATGGAGGTTCAATCGCAATATTACAACTCAGTACAAGTTGCCATTTTTGTGCATATAGCATTTCTACATTCTCCTAACAGTACAGAGAATGATCGAAAATTTTAAGAGAGTACCACTTTTATATCAGTGATGATCATACTCATTCTACTGAATTTGTGCAAGGGTGTTTCCAGTTATTTTATGGAAACTTGTGTGATAGGGACATCCACTTCAAACAACATTATATATGGTCAGATAATTGCACGTCTCAGTTTAAGAATGCACGAATGTTTTATTGGATGAGCAGAATGCATGTCAAGATGGGTGTGCAACATATTTGGAGTTTCATTGAGGCTGGACATGGAAAAGGAGAGCATGACGGTGCAGGGGCATGTGTGAAAAGAGCTCTTGCAAGAGAAGAGTTGAAGTACAAAGATGGTGCTGAATTAAAAGATGCAAAAAGCATAGTGGAATGGTGTACTAACAACATGGCCCGAGGTTCTCAAGAAAATTCCATAGTTTGCAGATTTTTTTGGTTGATAGAGGAAAAACATATTGCTAACTACGAGGATTATATGACACTCACTTGGGTCCAAGATATGCACTCATTTTGTAGCTCGACGCTACTACTTCGTGGGCCGTATGGACAAGAAAGTTGACATGTTTTTGTGCATCTTGTATCGAATTTGTCACTGCTGAGTGTGATTCACAAGAATGGGTGGAAGGATGGATTTGTAGGCCTCTAACTCCGCTTCCTAGTTATCAACCTCCACAAGCATTACAACTTGTTTCTAAATGAAGTTACAACATCCAAGGACTTTGACGAAATTTCGATTTTGGTGCGACAAGGTATTTATCCAGTTATTTATTTAATTTTTGTATTGAGTTATGTCCATTGAAATTTTAATATGTAATTTAAATTTGAGTTTTTCAACCTTGGTTATTTTTGTAGGACATGTGTTTGCAGTAATTGCGACAGAAGACAATGAAGAAGGAACAGACTATTTCTTATGTCGTTGCATCGAGGAAAGAAAGAAGTTGACTTCTCCTATTATAGATGGCGAAGAGATTGAGTATCCTACAGGGTCAGTGGTAGTTACTGGAACTTGGCTTCGACGGTATCCATTAAAAAACTCCTCTGTTTGGGTGTTTGAAGACTTTGAGACACACAGGAAAATACTCTTATATTCACATCTAGTTCTAGCGACAAATATTCAGTTGTATAGATATCGAGGAAGACCTAATAACAAGATTCTTTGGAAGGTTCGAGAGTCAGATCATGAAGCAATCTTGTCTGCTATTCAGAGTAGATCCGATCCTGATGGTTCATTGGAATGAATTTACAATGCTCATGTCTGGTATATATTTAATTTCAAGTTTCAATTTATATAGCGTATATATATATATATATATATATATAATTTTTTTAGTTTAAAGATCTAGATTTAAGTTTGAATATATTTTATTTTAAATTTGTGTATTTTGTATGTCATGTATATAGATCTAGTATATGGTTTTGATTTGAAACTTAAATTTCTTTGACTAACAATTTTATGTTTAGGTTAGTGGTGCCAGAAAAGCTTCCACCTTCACGTGGTTGGTATCGTTAGTAGAGAATTTTAAATTCTCGAAGCTAAGAGAAGCTTGAACATTGTTTGAAAAATTTGTAAATTTTGAAAAGTCAAGTTTGTAAATTTTGAAAATATTGTAAATTTTGAAAATGTTGTAAATTTTGAAAAAGTTGTAAATTTTGAAAAAGTTGTAAATTTTGAAAACGACTCCTCTAGGTGCCACGGAGTCCGAGTAGTCACTCGTCGAATTTGAACGATATTTTGGTCTCAGGGCTCTTAAGGGACTAAGCCCGAACGAAGTAGCCCGGAAGCAACGACCCTTTCGCGCACCGAAACACCGCCTCCTCTAGCATTCACCTGGCCACCCGGACATGCCGGCGCAGGCGGTTCGGTGCCACGGCCCACCGTTTGCAAAATACAGCGTTTGACAACCTTACACTGGCTCCAACTACACTATTTTGCGTGTTTGCAAACATTAGGACAGTGAGAGCACCGAAATGAGAAGGAAAAAAATGAGAGAGGCTATTGTAGAGGGTCCGTATGCCAAGGTGTTGGATCAGACGAGGCCTCTCTAGGTGCCACAAAGTCCGAGTAGTCACTCATCGAATTTGAACGATATTTTGGTCTCAGGGCTCTTAAGGGACTAAGCCCGAACGAAGTAGCCCGGAAGCAACGACCCTTTCGCGCACCGAAACACCGCCTCCTCTAGCGTTCACCGCCACTTGGACGTGCCGGCAGTAGGTGGTTCGGTGCCATGACCCACCATTTGCAAAATACAGCTTTTATTTATTTAAATTACACCGGCTCCAATGCACTATTTCGCACGTTTGCAAACATTAGGACAGCGAGAGCACCCTTGAGAAGGAAAAAAATGAGAGAGGCTATCCAGATGGTCCGTATGCCGAGTGTGATCTAGATCGATGTGAGGCCTCTCTAGGTGCCACGAGTTCGAGTAGTCACCCGTCAATTTGAACGATATTTTGGTCTCGTGGCTCTTAAGGGACTAAGATAGAAGTAGCCCGAAGCAACGACCCTTTAAAACAATGCAAACACCACCTCCTCTAGCATTCACCTAGCCACCTAGACATGCCGGCGCATATTTCCAAGTTCCCACGGCCCACCGTTTGCAAAATACAAACATTTATAACCTTACAATGGGCTCCAACTACACTATTTCGACACTTTTACTAAACATTAGGACAGCGAGAGCACCAAATGAGAAGGAAAAAAATGAGAGAGGCTATTGTAGAGGGTCCGTATTTTAGGTGTCGGATCAAAGAGGCCTCTCTAAAAATGCCACAAAGTCACAGTAGTCACCCGTCGAATTTGAACGATATTTTGGTCTCGGCTCTTAAGGGACTAAGCCCGAAGTAAAGTTTCTCTCAAGCAATCGAACCTTTCACGCACCGATCAACACCACCTCCTATAGCGCGTTTACCTGCCCACCCGGACATAGTAATATAATTGGTTTGAATTGAGGCCCACCGTTTGCAAAATACAACGGTGTGACAACCTTACACTGGCTCCAACTACAATATTTCGCGCGTTTTAAACATTGACATGTAAACAAAGCACCGAAATGAGAAGGAAAACTACAAATGATTGAAGAGAGGGAGAGAAGCAATATTTCTCACATTTAAAAATATCCAACATGTAAAACTACAAATGATTGAAGAGAGGGAGAGAAGCAATATTTCTCACATTTAAAAAATATCCAACATGTAAAACTACACATTTATTGACTATGCTTAAAGCATCTTTCTCACTCCCAAATTCTAAGTCCGCCATTTCATTACTTTTTCTTCATGTAAATTGGTACCTCAAGAATCAATGCACGTTATACATAGCACATCTCTAGTTACTAATACTTAAGTTGGCTTGATATAGAGCTAACAATATTGTTTTAGTTTGAAAAATAAAAATTCAAAATGCCCATGGCACGAAATATACCACAAATAATAATCAGAAAGATACTAGAAAATATATAACTAGAAGTAATACACTAAATCCACCGAACAAAGATCAAAACCCACTTTCTCAGAGTTAGCAATAATACCAAAATAACCAAATTTATAGCCTTATTTAACCAACACACATGGATATATATATATATATATATATATATATATATATATATATATATATATATATATATATATATATATATATATATATATATATATATAAGAATCAAATAAAGTGTGCTCCAGACGCGCACGTCTCTGAAAATATATATGTACATGTATAAGTTCATAATGTATGTATACATCTCGAACTAAGCACGTGTCATAATGTACATATGGGACCACATGCGGTCGCAAAAGGCTAGATATATATACAATGGACTGTGAATAGATGTACTCATGACCACATATATGTGGCATCCAAGTGGACTATAAATCTACTCATGAAACATCTTCCCTCTCTTCGCCCTGCTAGAAGTAGCACGTCCACGACCTGGGGATGTAGTGGAGGGAGATGCCACTACGGATTTCATCCGTGTGGTCCTAGGTGTCTCCAAGCATGCCTGCAACCTAACCTGCACATTCATAAACAACAAGTTTTTAACACCCAAAATTTTAAAATACCTTCAAAATTTAGAAACTTGTACAATTTAGTTAAAATGCATGTGCAATCTTACCGCAATGTCATGATCCCTATCGATTTGTTGTTGACGCGTCGCAGGGACAACAATAGACTCACGAGGGGTAAGCTACATACAAATAATTAATTTTCAAATTAAATATTTCACACATATATATACCTACAAAATTTGATATTGTAGATTTAAGTTTAATAAGAAATAATGAACCTCCAAAATTTAACAAATTTAAAAAATTGTGTACCTCGGTTAGTGGATTTGCAGATGCTATGGCAGTATCTACAGCAGCCTCCACAGTCTGCATATGTGGAGGAGTCTCTGTAGCAGTCATAAGCTATACAAAAAACATGTACAAATCAATTTATTAAAATCTACTTAAGAGCTATACAAAAAACATGTACAAATCAATATTTAGTTACTCAAGAAAGAATAAAAATACATTATTAAATTTTATCTTCTATTTAGGCTAAATACATAGGATCTATAAATGTTAGCACGGAGGCCATCTATCTTCATAAGATTTTGACAAACTTTTGTATTTAATCTAGGTAACCCATAGTCATCTTCTATGACAATTAGAGCATCATTCAAATTTGAAGAACTTTTAAATCTAACATCACCAGACCAAACATATAGATCAGACGAAGAGTAGACTAGAGTTGTATATCCTTGGTGGGCAAGTGTGTTGCAAATATATAGATTATAATGCACTATTTATATGTATTTGTGTCCAAAGGTAGCTGAGTTTGAGTTTTGGTGCACGAGCCTAGAGGATCTTACTTGTGTGTTATCCCTTTGGAAATAAAGAACATAACCTCCTTCCACCTTGCTGGCTTAGAGATCTTTATTTCGGGTTTTTATGTCCACGGAATTGTCCACCAACTTCGTGCACTTACCCTGTCAAGCGGTTGGGAGTCTGACTACCCAGGGTGGTCTAGCATCAAACACACACATATTTTTCTCCTTTGGTTTTTTAATGCTTTGATGAAGGGTTTTGTAAGTTATTAGGGTTTCTACTTTACTGTTGATCATTACAGGTCATCTCGATGTTGTGTGAAAAAGAGCAACACAATGATCACACAATTTCTAAACAAGCAAAGCACTAGAAAGTTGAGAGCTCAACTACCTTATGATCTAAGACTGTAAATTCCTTGTATTAGACTGTACAACTACTACATAGACCATACATATCATGTATGGTCTTGAACCTACATGTTTTCCAGTTCTATAATCTTCTTTGTAGAATCTAAAGTCTTATCTTCTCTGCTCCCGCTACTTCGTCACATCTAGCTCATCCCGAATCTTCCTAAACAAGCTAAGTTTCTCTCCCTCTTGTATATTGATAAAGTTATTGTTTATCACTTAGTCCATTTCAAGTTGGAATGAATTATTTTTGTCATGCTTAATTGATGTTGGAAGTTAATTAGATAATAATTGTCTACCTGTTTATAATCCTTGTACCTTTTCAAGAGAAATTTTAAATAAGGGTATAAATATGACCAATACATTATAGCTCCTCAAACCCATTATGAGGTGTGGCATAATATATAATAGAATACAAGCCCTTGATTCATCCCTCACACATGGAAACATGCACAAATTTAGCTCATGTTTGATCTATGGGAAGAAACATGGATAACTTCAAACTGGTAGTTTGTTGTTGTTATGGGTACTCTTAAGGAATCAAATGGTCCAATGTTTCTTCTTAATTTTATTAGAGTGAGAATAGAGGATCCTTGAATTTTCCAAGGTCACCCTACTAGGTTTTAGTGAATGAATATTTATATATGACCAATCGTTAGATTTCTTACTCAACAAACCTAAAAGTACTACCTAGGTTGACTAAGCCAAGTAACCCTTTTGAAAAAGTTAATATTAGAAGTGTATGGGATAGGTTCGTAGGGGGTGGATAGGTTGGAGTTTAACTTATCCTAAACCTACAAACATGTCCATGATGTCTAATAAATTAGGTCTGAGACACATGGAGGATTATGCATATGTTCAATAACATGTGCAGTGATTTGTGAGGGGTTGGGATGGAGAATACTTGTTATCTAGTAGAAGCGAAGTGGATATAGAGTGAGACATTTCCTTAAGTTGTTCAAGTTATGTGTGAATGAGATATATATCATTATAGTTGTAACACACGTCATGTTTCCAAGTGTTGGGAATACATTTAGGTACTACAAATTACCCCCATTTCAATATAGTATTGATAAATGTTGGATTAATAGATAAGAAACAAGTAAATACAAACCTCACTTCTTGATCATACAATGATGTTGTAAATTCTTAAATCTCAGTACACCAATCCATATAAAACTTATAATCATATGGAAAGGACGCATAGATTTTTTTAGATAAAGGGTACAAGAGGATTTAATAACCTTTTTTACATTTCTTCATCACTCTTATCATTCATTTTGATTACGAGTTGATCGCTTCCACCTTGTCAAGTATCTTTTCCTTCGTGACTCATGGTGTTACATATCTAGAGGTAGTTATTGAGAATCAAGATATAGTCTAGGTAAATAAGTAGATATGGGAAGATATCATTTTACATTGGATTGAGAAGTTCATCATGTACAAATAATATACCTATGACAGTGCAGTACGTGTCATTATTTTGGATGTTGGGAACATGTAGACCATGTGTATCCAGTTTAGTACTACAAACGAGACATAAGGGAATTTATCAACTGGCCCGAGAGGATCAAGAAGATCAAGAGGATTGGGTCAGTAACCACCTAGAAAAAATACTTATGAGATTTCTATTTCTGGATCTAGAGGATAGGGTCCACATCCATAATAATCACTTAATAATCCTCTTCACCTAAAGTAAGCACCTCAAGTCTATTATGACATGTATCTCCAATTACAAAAATTTTAGAGGTATTGAAAATGCAGCAGAGCATGTGTACAAGTGTGAGATACTATGGTATTCTAAGCAAATTACAACTTTATATATGGTAGCTGTTGTATGTATTTTATATGTACGTTGAGTATAAGAAAGTGAAACTCATGTACACAGAGGTCCAAGAATTAGAAACAAAGTGTTTAAAGAGATTTGTAACTAACCTGCGTAAAACTCATGCGAGGCATGCCAGTAGCTTCAGTTCCCTGAGCAGATGATGACCCGCCAGGCTCCTGTGTATAAAAGAGAAAAATATTAATACATGTACAACATACACGTGAAACAAATTATAATAATAATCTAGTGCAATTAAATGATTTATTAAAAATGTAAGTTTGTACAACTTGAAACTTACGTTTGAAACACGCCCAACCGCAGTAGCTAGCATGTCAACACCGGATGTTTCCTTCACCGGCTCTTGCTATTTAAAATAAAATAAAAAATTAGTTTTTTACATGTATGTACATGACGTACAATCATATATATATTAATATCTCAAACATGTGAATTAAACTATTGTACATATATATATTATTTAAATTTATTTAAAATTTACCTGTGAAAGACCAATATCAGTGGCTCCAGTTCCAAAAACATTCCCCAGCATCTCATCTATAGAAAAAAAATCCTGTGAACCAGCAAATGATGTCTCGCCTGCAGTGCATACGGCACCACATGATCCACAGTGGTGTGGTGCACTAGAACTGGCGCCTCCACCAACATCACCGGATGCAACTGGTGCTTTATCTTTGGGTGAGAGTGTCGATGAGCTCCCTCAATGCATGCAATGTATCAATCTCCACAACCTCCTTCACTAGTAGGAGGGATAATTGAAGGCAGTGGGGGTTTTGGGGCATGGGGATCCTAGGGCGACCTGCGTGCACTGGTCCTGCTCATGCAGAGCCACCTCCTTGACCAAAAAAGTCTGAAAATTCAAAATAATTCGGGACCTCATTGAGCACAAACTCACAATATAATTTCTTCAAAAAATAAAGAGGAACCTCATTGTTGTTGCATGGTGGATAATCAAAAACCATCCACCATCGGTCCCAAAAATTGTTTTTGATTCTATCATCATGGCACCAATGGATTGGGAACCGTTTGCAAGTAACTGCAGGGGGGGCATTGGTTCTAGGGTCGGTAAATAATGCACAAATGAGGTCTTTTCCAATTTTTTTGTCTTTGACGGCCGCATGAGATAGTTTATCCGCATACCACCGCCTACAGTCACTTCTAAAGGTGTTCCATCTATGTATTTGGTTGGTTGCAGACTCGACTTCGCCAATCAATGTTTGCAATGTATTGGCTAAAGTCATGCGGGATGGATTTGTAGCATGATTTTGTCTTATAGTTTGAATTAGGTTCTCAATGACAATTTTATTTTCTTGGATTCTTCCAATGATATTATCTTGCGTTCCTGTTGGCTCAATGGGGACAGAAGGAGCCACAGGGGGCGAATCTATGTTTGGAGGAGGGTTTTGAGGAATGTTCGGAGGGTTTTGAGGAATGTTCGGTGGGTTTTGAGGAATGTTTTGACGGTTTGCACGAGCCCGAGCTTGCCGACCAACTGATAAAACAATAAAATTGTATACATAAACAAACAATTCACAAAACCCATGAAAATGCCAAAAAAAACCTAAAATGCAAAAAAAACAACCTAAAATGCAAAAAAATGATTACAATCGGGGACTTACCTCCTCGTCTTGGCGGCATGGTTGAATCTATCGCTATCCAGAAGTCCGATGAGCAATTTTGAGATAGTATTGAAAGTGCGAGTGAAAAACGTTTAGGAAAAGTCGCGGTTCGAAATGAAAATTAGGAAAATAACGAGTCGCGGGACTGTTAAATTTTGTCTCAGAGTTCCTCGATCGTGGAACTAGGTTTGGTAATTACCAAACCTAGAATTCAATAACGCGATCACGGTTTTAGGACCGCTCATGTTTTAAAACCGCGATCGCGGTACCTTTATTTCGGGTTTTTATGTCCACGGAATTGTCCACCAACCGTGCACTTACCCTTTGGTCGATTATTATGGTCACGAGAGATTTTTATTTATATGATTCCCTTGTTTGAATTTCATATTCAACCACTAAAAGGACAAACACCAAGAAAATAAGATGCCCAATGACTAAGACCGGACCCAAAATATGTGAGCAAGATACAAAGAGGTCAATGGTTCCCAGAGAGTACGGGGGCACTTGGGCGCTAACATATTAGTTGGGCGCTAATGTCTAGACTCATAAAAACTAAAGTGTCAAAATTCATACTTGGGAAATAAGGTGTGTACGACCAAGAAGGAGACCGAGAAAGAAAGAAAAGAGGCCAAAGACAAGGGTCAACTTGGACTTTTCTCACTTGGGAATCATATGAATAGTGGTATGTGACTAGGACCTAAAAATGTACCCAAAGTGCATGATTTAGTGTCTGAGATTTCAATACATGCCTTTTCATAGATTTTACTAACCTTCTCTCTAAGTTGCATTGGTATGCCAACCTCTTACATTTTGCACCATAACTTATCCATAGGACCATGTCAAAAGCTTTCCTGAAATCAACAAAGCAATAAAAGACTTTTTCTTTTTCTCCCAATATTTTTCAATGATATGTCTTAGAGTAATACCATGATCTAAAGTGGAGTGTTTAGGTCTGAAACCAGATTTTCATTTTTCCCTCTTCTCATTTTATTCTACCCAATTTCTGATTTTGTGTTCAACCATACTACCAACTAACTTTCCAAATAATGGATTGATCATGATGGTCCTATAATTGGTTGGGTTGTTAACATCTCTTCTCTTAAAAATTTGTACCACTATACTAGTAGTCCAATCATTTGGAAAACCACAATGAATGATGTTGTTGAATATATTCAAAATGTGAGGAGAAAGGTTATCTGAGATCCATTTTAGGTACTTTGCCTATAACTCATCTAAATCCTTGTCCTTACCTACACCTAGCTTTATGATACATGTTTTAACCTCCTGTAACATGAATAAATTTTTTGTTGTGTGTACTAGAGGTGGGGCCTTAACCAATTTTTCTTGTTCATATAATTGTTTTGAATATTCTAGCCATTGAGTCATTGTAATATAATTTACTATTTGCTTCTTTCTTTATTGAAGTTCTCTCCAAAATACTTTCATCATATTTTCCCTAGATAAATGAGTTCTTCTCTCCTATTTCTCATGAACTCATCTTTCTTTCTCTTAATAATCTGCATGTACACCTTTATGTTTGTTTTCTCTTTCTCTGAAACCTTAAGATCTTTCCTTGCAGCTTTGCATTCCTCATCAAACCACTTATTTGTTGGAAATTCCTCTTGTTTTTGGACCTCTTGCATCTCCCAAGTGATTCCTTAATAATTTTTGTGACTTCATAACTTTTGATATCCAGAAATCTGATATTTTTGATTGCATTAAATGTTTTATACTTTCATTTAAGGAACAATAATAGGTGTGGTGGAATATGTAGGATCAAATATGACTTGCAAGGAAGAAAATTTTGAATCATTGGGACAAATAGAAAACAATAATCGTAAAATTTAGGGAAGCATGCATATAATAAAAGAACAAAATGGAATCATTTTGAAATTAAGCCTAGCCCAATAAATAAACGAATAGACATAACATCTGCTAAAAATAGGTATTGATAATTTCTAGCATTAATGAATCTATTGTTCACCCTCCAAATTTCATCTTTATTTAGTATGTTCATTTGAATTTTGGAAAATTTGGGTGTTTAATTTAATATCCATTATAATGCTCCATATAATGGGCATTTCATTATTTTTTAAAGAATTTTTTTATCGATCATTATTATCCATTATTTCCATATTGCATTATACCTAGTGTGTTGTTTTCCAAACTATTAAAAATCACATGCCCTTAATAATATGGGAGGTATAAAACATGTACCCACTAAATCTATAATAATTGTAAGTTATGCAAGGTGTTTCTAACATATGAAGGTTCCAAGGAGAGAGAATATATTCTTGATGAATCTAATGACTCATAGAAATATGAGAAAGGTTTTTAGTTCCCTAAAGCAATAGAAATTGATTGTAAAATAAGTTTTTCCCTCTAAAAATGCTAAAACCATATCGGTATGGTTTAGGTATTTCAACTAAAGGAGTGGTATGGTTTTAGATAAACTTATATATTGCCTCTAATTTTTCTTATTTTGGTTCATGTAATTTTCTAAACCTATTTGGCATCATCTAATCTTGAGAACTCTGTCTCCCAAATAATGAAAAACATGCATCACTATAAAACCCTAGTTAGCCTAATCATTTTAATTATATTACTTTCCTAATGGTGAGAGAGCTTGTCCTCTTTAAAGGGATTTTGATTCAACCCAAATTGGATTAATTTAAATAAGTGTGGGTGATAGATTAAAAAAGGTTACTTACTAAAAACAATAGGATGAGGGCTATAAATAGGTTATATATTTAGATTTATTAGTATTTACTTTGCATAAAATCAAAATATAGATCTAAACCAATGATGATGTAAGAAAATATAAAAATATTTCTAAAAAACGAAGAGGGAAGTGCACTTAATCGAATAGAGAGACACATGGATGATCTCAATAGCGGGATGAATTCGTAAATTAGTAATGACTTATAGGTTCTTAATATTTAGAACTGATACTTATATGACAAATTTGGATAGGAGTATACGATACATATGAAAGTATGGTATGGTTTGGAATGAGCTATACAGTTTTTAACAGCTAGGTTCTGGTGCTTATAAAAATTACGATGGTCATACATTGCATGAAAATATGCTTCAATGTTTTATTTTACAGGTTGCAAATTTGCAACACTATATGTCGTGATCTAAAATAAACATAAATACTAGATACCTACATTAGCACTTGGCACGAACATGATTAGATAACAAAAGGAGATAATCTAATGTGTGCTAGAGTTGGACTAACCTTGGTAGTCCACCCTTGTTGAATCCATATAGGTGTTGCACTAAATTCCCTTGAATTTGGGAGGAAACTCTGCGTAGTATACCTTGTGTATGTGTAATTGTGTATGCAAATATAATACAATCCCATATATTTTCTTTGTGTTTATTGACAAAAATATACGACCCATAACTATATATATAGAATAAAATGTACCCTTCTTGATTGCAATAGTATATTATTTGGTATGCAAATGGTATCTTGATTCCCTTGACCCTTAGAAAATTTGGAAACTCTTCATGTTGACTCTACATTGGATAGACTTCACTTGGTTTATTTTGAGGGCTTGTAGATGAGGAAGATAAAATCCTTGAACTAGTTGAGTTCTTAAAACCTAAGTAGGGGTTGTTCTTAACAATGTTCTACTACTATAGATGGATTAAGGAGAGTTTAGAGCAACATTGGAATAATACATTCTAGATTCAAAGTGCAAGGTGACTTTAATAAATGAAAATTAGTCTTTCTTATATAGGCTTTTATATGTTAAAATTCAAATTAATTATTTCCTAAGGATAGGAAATGACCATAAAAAGGTATCAAATTAGAAATAGACTTATTAGCAGATAGGGACATGAATTTATGGTCCATCATAAAACATGTTATTATTTGGGCCTTGCTGGCATATAGTAAATATTATAGGCATTTTATGAGGAATGAATCAAGATTTCGAGCTAGATTCTTAGAGTGGTATACTTCTATGTATTAATTTAATCAAGTATGTGAACAAATTATTAGCGTATAAATTCAAGTAAGTGAAGTGGGATTGAATATAGATAGGTAATTTAGGCTTATGATATGTTCAAAAATCATATTGTGGAATGGGTAAGAGAATTGGATTGGGGGACCAAAGATGGTTCAAAAGAGGTTATATTTTTCATAAAATTAGAAAATGTTTAACTTCAATGATTAATTTGACATGCCTATGCTCAAAAGTTGAAAGTGTGATAAGAACAAGAATTATAGTTCTTGAAATCTAACTTTTAAACTAGTAATTTTTAAAAACATTTGTGGAGATTAAGAGGGTAAAATGTGATGTGAACATAAATTGATAATGTTTTTGTTACCACAATATAAAATAGTATTGCATGTGCATCCCCTAGTTTTTATTTTCGTTGATTATTTTACAAATCGCTTTGGTAGAAAGTTAGATAATATCATGTATTAGGCTGCATTATTTATTTCCTATATGTTAATTAATATATATTTTTACTAATGTTAACCGTAGAAAAATCCAAAAAATAAAACGTTGTGTGATCCACCCTAATTTTGAGAAAAACTATTCAAAAATTAATTGTTTACAAATGTGTGTAAAATGAAGCGTAGTTTTTGACGACATTCTTTGGATCAAAAATACATAGAAAAAGTAAATGTGTTTTTGGTGGAAAAAAACACTACTAAAATAAAATGGAGGTCAATTCCTTAAATTTGTTTATATTTTGGACACGAATATTTGGTCAAAAAGATAAGATGGAGCTTGAAAATCATATGTTTTTTTGGAATATTTTCTTAAATCATGCAAACCAACGGGATCACACGTGATATTTTTATTATTTTTTATTTGTTACAAAACATATATTTAACTATAAAAACTTAACTCTATGGACAATAGACTGGGTTTTGCAAAAGGAAAGCATGATTTTACTGTGGTAGTGCTCAAGGAAATGTACAACTTCATGAAGAAACATGTTAAAAGTGTCTACATTCTCAACGACATTCCTGCTACCATATGGGAGTCAGATTCAGCAAGGGACCTGGTTCTCTCACACCTAGATAAAAAGGATCCCTCCCATGTCACTACCTTGGCTTTATTCACCTCTCTTCAGAAGATAAAAACTAAAATTGATAGAGCGGTCAAGTAATGTGGATATTCTTGCTTCCATTCTTGTATTGATGTTGTAAGGATGTTGTTTTCAGTTTGCTTTATTCTGATTTGATAATTTTTCTTCCCTCATTATAGTTTCGTTTAAGCTATAGCTGTTCCTCATGTTTATATTAGATTCTGATCCTTTTTGTTGATTTTACTGCACTTTCGGATTTTGAGCCTTCTATGTACTAGGGTATAGTCCCTTCAAAACTATGGTATGCTTTTTGATGCTCTATCCGGCTTATGAGCTCTTTTATATCGGTATAGTCCCTTGAAATATTTACCCATGGTAAAAAAACATATATTTAAGAACAAAAATTATAATCCAAACCTTAGGCTAGGATATCGATTGTCAAAGGGTGGTTAATTTACAAGCCAAAGAAAACTTAACATGTTTGTGTTATATTATCTTTGAAAAAGACATTTTTACCCTATAAAAATGTGCTCACATTATAACATGACCAATTTATAATAGGATCACATTATAATATGATCGAGCCATAACATAAACACGCTATGTTCAAAATGCCTCTCAAATTCACTATATTTCATCACTTATTGGACCTTCATTTCCATGCAGATACTGAAAAGAGAAAAAATTATCATTTCCAAAGGGAAACTTATCATATTTATGTGTCTACATTCCCCTTTAAGTATAAAATTAAAATTACATGCTTAAATGAAAAGTTACTTGAGTGTGGAAACAAATATTCTCTTTTATCGAATATGTGTTGGTTCTTGTGTTAGTTTTGGCACACTCTATGAAGAAACCTATAACACACAATATAGTTATTGTTCGTAAGGAGAAATTAAATTTAACTCAACTTTAATAATATATTTGTTATTTAATTTTTTTACAATTTATAGTAAGTAATTAATGGAAGTAGGAAAAAACATGGAAGGAAAGCACTTGTTGGTGTTTTTAAGGAGAAGCTCATGAATGTCAGTAAATCTTGGTGATTATGAAATTTTTAGTTATGTTTGAAAGATTGGGGGTGATTAGTCCCAAATTTTAATTTTTGGAATGTATAATCCATATGAGTAAAGTGTAGTTAAATCCATTCAAGAAGGTTCCAAGGTCTCTCTAGTTATCCCAAGAACCCAAAAGAAAAAAAAGTTTATGTAGAGGTTTCTATTTTCCTAATATCTTCCAATATGAAAGTGATTATAAGTCATATTTAAGGTTGTCTAGTCACCTTGATTCTCTATGGATCTCATGGACCATATCACTATAGAAGAATCTTGGACAATATGTAAAATAACATAGATTCAAAAGGTAAGAAATGACCTTACGCCCCACTATTATATGTCCCATGTGAGTATAAAGATTATAGGTTTGTCTAATGTTAAAGGAGAAAGAAGGTCCATTCCCCTTACCCTATATTGTTATACTTCTCAAATTGTGCGATGTTAAAGAGGTAGTGGAGTCTCTCATAACCCATCTACAATGTAGTAATGATGTTGTGGGATACACATAATAAATGTGAACCTATTCTCGAAACACCGATAACTACTTATGTGAAGCTGAGATTATGTGATTTGTTAGGAACTACCTAACGATAAAAAAATCTAGCCTTAATAAAAAAATCGACAACTTAAATTATCTTTCCTTCCTACCAATGTGAGTCTTTTAGAGACACCATGAAGCTTGACATTAGGATAACTATATACATAAAATATGGGCTTGGGCTAGTTAAATACACAAGACATCCAAAATTCTTATGAATAGTCTAGTATCGGACTGGATAATTTATCTTATTTTCTCAATTTAAGTCATAACACAATAGGTGTACAAGTCGATTAGCACTTTAACATGTTAAATATTTCAAGAATATACCTTGCATCAACATATAAATAAATAATAAGAATTTGGCATTTCTCATTCATTTTGGTGTACAATGTAGGTTCATGTTTACACCTCACCGAATGCATTTTCAAAAGGTTGGAATTAATTATGGAATACCATGCTCTATGATTTTCTTGAGCCTATAGAACACTTTTCTTAAATTTTAAACTTTGTCTTCATGACATGCAATGTCATACCATGGTGACTTCTACACATATTTTTATCAAGAAAACCATTAAAATATTGATTTTACATCCATTTAATATACATGAAATTTTTTTGGGATACGATGGCCAAAACAAATTCTAACATATCTAAATGCGTTATTAGAACACATGTTTCAATATAGTCGACTATAGGTTCTTGATAAAATCCTTTTGCAAAAAATTTAGCCTTATACTTCTGCACTTATCTATTTTCATTCAATTTTGCCTTATAGAACCACTTAAATACAATTACTTCCTTTCCTTCCGAAGATTTGTTGGTACCCAAATTGATTCTCCAATGGAAGCCGAGCAGCATCAAAGATTTCACAGGACACTCAGAGATAGATAGATCAAAATATATGTCATTTTGTAGCCAGGGAGGCGATTCATCTGCTCTTTGTCACTCAGTGTTGGAGAATTGGATAGCACCTTGAAAGGATTTGATCTATCCTCACTATTTTAGGTTGTGCCTTTCAACCAGGTAAGAGGACCCGTTTTGTAACCTCTTGTTGATGAAGGAGATGAAGATATCCTTCTTTTGCACAAATTTTATAAAGAAAACCTTGGGAAAATATGATCAATGCTCCATAATTTAACTCTCACGAGTTGTCACTTCTAAATAATGGGGATATTTTCAAAACAAGGTTAAGGTTACTAAAGACATTATGGAATCCTGATTGTTTTGCATATTTTAGCAAGTGGATTTTGTTCTTTTGTGGATATACAGGGCAAAACAGGGGTACTTCAGGTGGGATTCATTATTTTTTGAATAATTTTGGTGGGAGATTCAAGAAGGAAAAACTTGATTTGCCAGATATTTGAAGGCCTTAACAATAATTGGAAAACTTAACAACAAAAAACTTTAGAATAGTTCAAATGTTCCTTCAACCGTAAAGGTGTGCATCAATGGAGGCCCATTTGCACATTTTCACACAATATTTAGGAGTTTAACACGAAGGCTCGAGCTAAAAGACCAAATTAAACATTACCAACCTCTATTTTATCACGCCTAAGATATCCTCAAATGCTTACAAACAATCTTTACCAGCAACTAAGAGGAAGGTGATTTTAACTTGTTTATTTCATTATCAAATGAAAGCTCTTCTAATAAATGAAATTGCAAATGCCACCAAACATTCAAAGAGATAAGATCTTGTGTGATTCACAAAGGTTTCAATGTAAGATTGCAATAGGAACAAGAAAAACTATTTACAGACATTCTGAAATGAAGCAGACACAATTTTTTTCACGAGATTAACACAAATTAACTCGAATACTCTTAGATTCATCGTGAGGGAAAGTTATTAAAACAATCTCAGAGCTTGTTAATGGTTGTACACTTGCAACCAATTTGACATGATAGAAATCTAAAAAGAACAAGAAATTAAGTAGGTTTCTCAGATGGTCACTCGAAAGATGGGCTTTCTCAAATTTTCACATAAATTTCAACCCCTTGATGATCCGCCTTCCCGATTTGACTTGTCAAAGCTGCCACGTGTTCCTCTCTAATTGGAGCGGAGTTGCAGTTCACTTTGTAACTTTACAAAATAAAGCTAAAAACCTTCAAAAGAACTCGACAAACCACCTCACCTTTTTGAATTTTCAAAGCCACGTGCCCTTCTCTGATTGGAGGTGGAGTTTCACCATTTTATACTTCATTCTCTCGCTTTCCAAAACAAGGCGAAAAACTTCAAATTTCTCTGCTTTGATCCACATCCCCTCTGCCTTTGAATTTTCAAACTGCCACACATCCACTTCTGATTCGCAGCGGAGTTTCGGTTCACTTTGCAACTTTATCCCTTTTACAAAATAAAGTCAAAAACTTCAAAGGAACCCTCGACAATCTGCCATTCCATCTTTGACCTAGAATCGCCACATGTCCTCCTGCGGGCCTCTAGAATTTATTTTCATTTTTTCTCTTTTCCATAATGCCTTAAGCATAAAAAAGGTCTGCCATTCCATAACTTCTTAACTTGTTGACTCAAAATGGATCAACATTTAATTGAGACTCAACCAAAGATGTTCCCAAGTAAACCTCAGGTGGTTCACCTATTTCTTCCAGTGGGGTTTTCTACTTCTGCAATGGTAGGAGGAGTCTCAACATTGTTTACATTTCTACCTTGGGAAGTATTTTCTTCTTTCAATCCCAAATACTCAAAGGCCCTCTTCTTATGCTCAGGAATCCTAAGCAACTCAACAATTGGAACAAAATCTTGATCTGACTCAAGACTTGGGCAATGTCATATGGAACATACTTGGCAAGGTAGCATGAGGATGTAAATTGACAAACTCATCTGACAACAAAGGATTTTTCACATTCTGAGCATGGGAAGGGATACTAGTTCTGTTTGGGACAACAAGGCCTTTTCCAGATGCATCTTTCTTAGTTGTTTCCTTAGGGATATTGGTAAGAACTGGGGTTTTTGGTTTGGCTTGAGGCCCTGCCCCTTTGACAACTTTACTTCTTGTATTGTATTCCTTTTCTTGGGAAACAACAACATTCATTAACAACTACCTATCCTCTTCTGAAGGAATTCCTCCATCATACTTCTTAATCATTAAAGCCCGTAAGTACTCAAAATCATTATTAGGTAATTCAAAAGCTTGCACCATATCTATTTCTAAAGTATGAGAGGGAGGAAGAGGTAGTACCCGGTGAATGCAATCCCAAAATTTGCAGCAGTTCTGGCACTGATTAATTCTGTTGAAGTTGCTCCTTGCTATGAGCTTGTAGAGCAACCCATCATGCAAACATCATCATCAGTGTCATCTTCGCAGACCTCCTCAACTTCTTTGTCTTCAACACATGGAGAATGGGGCAAGAAACATGTGTCACACCATTCAATATCATGAACTTCCTCAATAGCAAAGCAACCCTAGCAGTCAGAGGATCAGGAACCATTCTATTTTCCCTAGGATGGGGTTGTCTATTTGCAGATCCCATGGGCCCTTTACCTCTATCATCAGACCTCAAATCACCTCTAGGATGATTGCCAAATCTGTCATGATTTTGTGGCTTTTGCTAACCTTGGGAGCTCGCCCAATTCCCTTCTCTACCCTGGCCAATTTATAAGATATTTCTTTGACAACCCCTGCCAAAGTTTTTACAACTTCTTCTAGGTCCACAACCTTGCTTGCTTGAGTATTTTCCAGGGTTAATCAGTTTTACACCCTCCCTCTTAGGAGGTTTTCCAATGCTTTAATGTTATTCTCAATTTGCAGAGCCATGGTAAAGGCACCTCAAATGTCATGGTTTTTATCCCTCAAATAGTATGCAACTTTCTTGTCAAATGCATCAACATACTTTATCAGACATGATTCATCACAAGGCCTTAAGATGATAGGAAATCTTCTCAAAGTCTTGTTGAATCTTGTATTGAAGTCATGAACAGATTCATTAGGGTTCTTCTTAATATTTTCAAATTCTAATAGAAGAAACCTAGGGTCTATTTTATCTCCATACTGCAATCTAAAAGCATTCTTCATTTCTGTCCAAGAATCTATAGAGTTATCTGGCAAATATTTATACCAGTCCCGTGCATCTTCTTCTAAAGTATGAATAAACAATTTGATATACACATCCTCAAATTCTATCTCAAAATCCTCCATCATGTTAACAAAAAGTTTTAGGTGCTGATCACCAATGATAGCATTATTGCCTTGAAATTTGGGCAATCTATTCCTAACATCTTGAGGGACAACATTTGGATAACCATCCATTCCTCCAAATTTTATAGGACCAAAGGTATTAACAACAAATGGAGGTCTGGGTGGGGGCTGAGCCATATTATTTTGTGGAGGTGAATTTGTAGGAGATGTAAGATGATGAGGACTGAGGGGTCTATGGGGTATAGGAATATAATTTTCAAAATGAATATCCCCTAATGGCTCTACTTCTTGGAAAACTCTATCAGATTTGGAAAATACAGGGACAGAATGAGAAGATATTTTTCAAATATAGATGAAGGCCCCTCACAAGATGGAGAATTCAATTCAACAAAAGGACTACCTAATTCAGAGCTTCTTGAGGATGAATTGCAAACTTCAATGATAGGCTGATCACTTTCAACAATGGAGATCTCTTTTCTTGAGCTCGATCTCCAACACCTTCCGTATATTTCTTCCTTCGAATTTGACTTTCCACTCTGAAAACAATCTTCTAGTAGGGGCCCTTAACGAAGAGAGATCTTCTTCCTTCCATATTTGCAAATGTTAGTAACAAAATCCACTTAACATAGGTTAAGGCACTGGTATTTATCAGATTTTCAAATTAACATGGAGTCACCACTAAGGATTTTCACCTCAGTTGTGCAAATGCACTATGAATAATGTGTCAAATTTCTTATCAACATCTAATCTCTACAAATCTTGATGGATCTGACCTTCCTTTACCCAAATTTATCATATACAACACAAACTTAGTGTAATAACTACTGGAAACTGGAAGTATTACACACAAAACTTGCAAGGAGTATTACTAGGGTCGAATATGCTTTTACTTTTATTAAATCATCCCCGGAAAAGGTGTCAAGTACCCAAATTGATTCTCCAATGGAAGCTGAGCAGCATCAAAGATTTCACAGGACACTTAGAGACAGACATATCGAAATATATGTCGTTTTGTAGCCGGGGAAGCGATTCATCTGGCTCTTTGTCACTCGGTGTTCGAGAATTAGATAGCACCTTGAAAGGATTTGATCTATCCTCACTATTTTTGGTTGTTCCTTTCAACCAAGGTAAGAGGACCCATTTTGTAACCTTTTTTGATGAAGGAGATGAAGATATCCTTCTTTTGCACAAATTTTATAAAGAAAACCTTGGGAAAATATGATTAATTCTCCACAATTTAACTCTCACGAGTTATCACTTCTAAATGATGGGGATATTTTCAAAACAAGGTTAAGGTTACTAAAGACATTATGGAATCCTGATTGTTCTGCATATTTTAGCAAGTGGATTTTTTTCTTTTGTGGATATACAAGGGAAAACAAGGGTACTTCGTGGGATTATATGTTTTTTGAATAATTTTTGGTGGGAGATTCAAGCAGGAAAAACTTGATTTGCCAGATCTTTGAGGGCCTTAACAAGAATTGGAAAAATTAACAATAGAAAACTTTAGAATAGTTCAGATGTTCCTTCAACCAGAAGGTGTGCATCAATGGAGGCCCAGATTTACACGTTTTCACACAATCTTTAGGAGTTTAACATGAAGGCTCGAGCTAAAAGACCAAATTAAACATTACCAACCTCTATTTTATCATGCCTAAGATACCCTCAAAGGCTTACAAACAATCTTTACCAGCAAATGAGAGTAAGGTGATTTTAAATTGTTTATCTCATTATCAGATGAAAGCTCTTCTAATAAATGAAATTGTAAATGCCACCAAACATTCAAAGAGATAAGATCTTGTGTGATTCACAAAGGTTTAAATGTAAGATTGCAATAGGAACAAGAAAAATATTTGCAGACATTTTGAAATGAAAAAGACACAATTTTTTCCCGAGATTAACATAGATTAACTCGAAATCTCTTAAGATTCATTAGCATGGGAAAGTTATTAAAACAATCTCAGAGCTTGTCAATGGTTATACACTTACAACCAATTTGACATGATAGAAATCTAAAAAATCAAAAGAAATTAAGCGGAGTTTCTCGTATAGTCACTCAAAAGATGGGATTTCTCAAATTTTCACATAAATTTCAACCCCCTCGATGATCCACCTTCCCTCTTTGACTTTTCAAAGCTGCCACGTGTTCCTCTCTTATTGGAGCAGAGTTGCAGTTCATTTTGTAACTTTACAAAATAAAGCTAAAAACTTCAAAGGAACTTTAAAAACTGCCTCCCCTTTTTGAATTTTCAAAGCCACGTGCCCTTCTCTGATTGGAGGTGGAGTTTCGGCCCATTTTTATACTTTATTCTCTACTTTCCAAAACAAGGCGAAAAACTTCAAAGTTCTCCGCCGATCCGCATTCCCTCTACCTTTGACTTTTCAAACTACCACATGTCCACTTCTGATTCGTAGTAGAGTTTCGGTTCACTTTGCAACTTTATCCCTTTTACAAAATAAAGTCAAAAAACTTCAAAGGAACCCGACAATCCGCCACTCCATCTTTGACTTAGAAGCTACCACGTGTCCTCCCGCAGGCCTTAGGAATTTCTTTTCATTTTTTCTCTTTTTCCATAATTCCTTAAGCATAAAAAAGGTCCACCATTCCATAACTTCTTAACTTGTTGACACGTGTACACCCTCGGGGAAAAAATAGGAAATTTGCTCCACCACTTGAATTTAGCCAATCAGAGCTCGATGGGGCCATGGGACCAAATCAATCTTTTTGCCAAAGTAGCCAAAAGTGACAAAAATGACAAGTTCATAACATTTTTCTACCGTCCCTCAACCAATCAAAGGAGGCCACGTAATTTTCCGATGCTTTGAGATAGAAATTGACAGGAAAAGACACTCGTTAAACAACAAAAAACACATAACTTCACCATTTTTGCCGAGAATCAAATTTTTCACCAAGGATGGAAAAATTGCAAGTAAAACCAGGCTAAATGTGATTCTTGATCATGGAGAATGAAAATAAAAGGCATATGAGTGAATATTTAACATTTCACTCACCAAATCGAGGAAATAGAAAAATACGATGAACCAGGCAGACTTGAAGATTTTTAGGGCAAACTGAAAATTTCTTCAAACCAATTAGGGCACGATCAAATCGAGCACCAACAAGATCAAATACATCCCATGTTATATATTTATATATTTCCTCTATCTCTTCATCCATGGCTTGAACCCAAATTTCATCTTCTATTACCTCTTCAAACTAAATAGGATCTATTTTTGTGTTAATAAAGCATAAAATACATCAAGATTATGATCGCCTTCATTTTTTATTATATATATCCATTATACTCTTGGTCTCGTGCCTTTTTAGATTATCTAATTTTGGATTTGAGCTATCGCTTGAGGGTTACCTTGAATAATTTAAACTTGAGGGTCATGTTCCATGAATTCTTCTTGAAGGTGTAGCTTGTATTGCTTTTGGAGTTACTTTTTGACTTTTTTGAGTTATTTTTTGAATCATTGAGGATCTCCTTAATCTTGATTCAAGTGTCACTTGACCACCTCATTGAACTTGAATGGGAGTGGAAGGATGTACTTGAGAAGGTATACCTATTAGAATTTATTCTTCACTATCATCCGTAGTTACAATATAGTCACCTGTCTTTTCGAACTTCCATCACATGCTTCATCTTCAATGAATTGAGCATCCTTGCAAATTATCAATTTGTTAGTGATAGGATTATACATTTTTTATGCCTTGGTGTCCTCCATGTATCCTGTAAAGATACATTTTTCACCTTTTAAATCCAATATTTTCCTTAACTCATCTGGGACATGTGCATATGCCACACATCAAAGATAGAGTTGGATTTGGAATGGGTCACTTCAGTGACATGTCGTAGATGGATGCTTTGGCATATGTTTGCTAATAGTTGGGATTCATATGGATTTTTACAAGTTTGAATAGATACTACTCCATTAGATATTTCATTCAAGCGATATCATGGTTGGAAAGTGGTTGGAAAGTTTTTACATTTAGTTTACTTTTGAGAAGAAAGGATGACGCAATGAATTAAAATTCTCTGAGGTTGTGTAGAGACTAGAGTTGGACCTTAATAGGAAGTGGTATCTTATTTTTCACTCCTTACACAAATTGAGAAACTCAAATAGATATGGACTTGGTATATATTCAAGTTTTAAATTGGAGAATTCGTGGAGGATTTAAGCATGCCGTAAAAGTCTAGAGTGAGCATGGAAGCTTAGATAAAGCTGTGAACTTGAGAAGCCACACTACACTAGGAGGAGCCGTGAGTTAATGAAGAGGAACTTATTAAGCCATCAGATCATAGGAACAAGCCGCGGAAAACTAAAACAACAAGCCACACAGGATTTACAAAAGTCATGACATATAAGGAAAAAGCTGCGGGAGTTAAAAGTTGCGTAAAATTAAAGCACAAAGCAACATAACAAAGGAAAATGACATTTTTCCTCGAGGGACTAAAAAATGTCATAACTCTCGATCCCTTGGCCTATATTTTCAAATCTTATATCATTGGAAAGGTCTCAATGTCCTCTATGAAATGGGATATGTATTTAAAAAATTCAAATGGAATTTTACGGGAAATGAATAGAAATACGTCTTCAACACATAAAAGTACAGTTTGAGGTGAACCAACCACCAAAATTTAATGCACTATGGGTGCCCATTTCTTCTTTAACAAGGCAGATAGCGTGTGGAAGTGGATTTTCATAAGCACTCAGGACCTTTTTAGAACATTTAATATAAGTTGTTGGTGGGTGAAGTAAGAATTAAAATTTCCCTCTATTTTTACTTCTTCTTCCTCTCCCATTTTTCTATATATTGTAAAATGATGCCCATTTGAAATTTTGGATACATTAGGAATGCAAGGGCATCATTTTTTTGCATTAAGTGTTCTAGAATGGCAAGCTTTGGATCACCATTCTATAAATTTTTCATGCCTTCGTCCTTCATTGTAACGATCTATGCATGATCTTTAGGAAATAAAATTATTCGTTTTGTGACTTGTTTCTACCTTAGCCGATATTTCATTGCATTTCCTTATCTTTTTTTTCTCACGGGTATGTTGTGCGTGTTGTTTCATAATCAGATCTATTGTGCATCATGAAAATGGGATCTTTGACACAATATTGAACCGTGGTTGTCACTTGACCCTCTTCATTGTTGTTTCATACATTTTATCTCTTTCAAAAGTATATTTCCCTCGTTTTTAATGTAATCGCCTCATGTAGATTAATTTTATGTTTTATGCATATCCTTCTCACCCCGGTCCTTGGAAGTTTAGAGTAGAGTTACATAATTGCATTTCAATTCCTAGGAGTAGTTTAACATAGAGGTAAGTAGAGGAAGCCGGCCTTCTCCAGAGGTCTGTCTCAGTTCAAGTCCCACAACTTGGAGACAGTCCCATGTTGTCTCAAATCCCGAGTTGTCTATGATTCAGGGATGGGTGCATATTTGATCTCCAATAGTTTTAGCACATTCGGTGGGAAAGGTTAGAAGCACCTTACCACTTCATTTCATCAAGTTGTGTTCTTGGTGAAATATCATCCTTTGAAGGCACACTCAAGCATAACTGATGAATCCACTGACCCAAAACAACCCATTCTCTAAGTTACAAACCTTCCATTTCACCCATTTCCATCCATTTTTCTTTCCATACCTTTCATTTTTCTTCCATCCATGAATTTTTGCAATCATGACTTCATTTCCATCATGGGATTCCCATTTGCAGTCAGAAGCAGTGTCATTCAAATTCATCTCCAAGTTATTACAATCCACTTCCGATTAGTTCTATGATAAAAATAAGCGATGTGCATACCCATATGAGCAAGATACAAGTTAGTTTGGTTATCCACCAAATTATGGAGTTGTTCAAGAGTAGGAGTAAGCATATTTTGGAGACCATATTACACCTAAAGACAATGATTTTTAGAGAAATATTCAAGAGTTGAAGTGGATCATGTTGCTGATAAGGATTGACAATCAATCAAGGCGGCTAGGACTGGTTTTAGAGTTCCATATCCATGGGGTGACCCTATACCAAGTAAGTTCAATCCTCGAGAAAAAGATACATTTTATGATTAAAACATCAATTCAAATTGGATATTGGTTCAAAGATGGAGGCATGTAGCTTAGTGTTAAGAGACCTTGTCAATGGGTAGATCCTACATTATCATCTCATAGCCCTCTCATTCCCCAATCATCACTATCTCATCCCGAGCTTCGCTTTCCAAACTTTCTACCTGTTTCTCCCATTGATAATTTCACTTCTCCATCTTCTACCCTTCCACCCCATCTTGAATTATCTACCCTTTTTCCTCCCGAAATTCCTTCCCCTCCATAGAATGAAGAAATTAAACCTTCCCCTTCACCACAGAGACCATAAAAAATTAATTGATTACCAACCCACCCCTCCTCTTGCTTTCCCAAATCCATTTTGGGAAAAAAATCAGAAAATACATCAAGAAGGGAAGAAAACGAGGAGCTTAGCAAAGGACGGCTTGTAAGAAAATTGAATGAGTGGGCCAAAAGATTCAATATCACTCAAATTCCACTAATGAATAAGCCTTCAATAGAGGTTGAGGTTCAAGAACATGTGGTGAAGGATGATTTTTCAAAGGAAGAAGAATAAATATAAGAAGATGATGACCAATAGTCCCTATACTCGAGTGTAGTATACACATGCGCACTATATTCTCACAAGTTGCGAGATCACTCAAAAATTATAGAATTAGCAGAAGGGGAAGAATCAGCTCCAAATCCATAAAATGAGGGCATCGTGGAGGAAGAATATTCCTTGGCACAGCTTGGCCGATGAAGAGGTTGATTTCTTATCGATTTGGAGGATTGTATTGGTGAGGAAGAGCCCATTGAAATGATCACTTTTGCTACCCCACCATCTATCCCTCAACACCAAGAGCCTCTCTCCATGGAGAAGAGCATTAAAGAAGAGTCTATTGTTTACAATAGTCCTCTTGAATCAAAATTGGAGGAGTTTTGTCTTCCATTTTTCGCGTTGGACAAGGAGGAAGAAGAGAACAAGGATGACACCACTTCCATATCAATCATCAAGGTAGAGAATAAACTATTTATAGAGGCATAACAAGATCCAAATCAGCTTGCAAATAGTCACCTTTTACATGAATGTCTCAGAAGAAGACTTCATTATTGAAATTGGGATTCAAAGCAATGGGAAGATTCAACATATCAGACCTTTCCCAATCAAGTACACAGGCTAGCTTAGAACTATAATTAGAATTGCCATAGGTCATGCTTACTCCCGAGCATGAGGACGAGTTTCAGTGTCAAGGCTTAGCTGTAATTCTTCTCAAAACCAAATGCGAGCAACTAAAAGAGGTATTTGTCTTATTTCCATTTGATACCTTGATGAGTAGAGTGAAAGATCAACCTCTTGTTATTTTTTCACTCTCATATATGACCATGTTCATTTCCAAATCAGTTTTATGGTTCCAAATTTTGAGTAAAGGAAGCTACTTTTCATAACCTGTTGAGAGATTTGTTTGATTTTTTCTTACCTCCGATTAGAGTAGGGTAGGAGTAGGTTTTCTTTCAGCAGAAGAAGTGCCTAAGCACACTCTATATGTTTCCACTTGGAGCATGTATGATCTTCCATTTTGTGCATAGTTTTTCTGGTGTTTTATTTCTCTTGTACATTCATCGAAGAGGCAAGTGTTCATGTTTGGGGAAAATTAGGTTTTAACAATTATAAGTGCACTCCTTAATCAACAAGTAGTTCTCAACTCTGTGCAATGCTTCACATTTGTGAAGAAATATTTCCATTTAAGTCCTTCATACTTGGAAAAATAAAATTTTGGGATCATTTTAGGTATTCACCATACACCCCAACGAGATCATATTGGAGGGAAACAGGTGAAATTTCATATTCAAGAAAAAAATTCAATTTCATAAAACCTTATTCGAAAATTTTCATGATGAGATTGAAATATAAGTTTGAGCTTCAAGCGGTTTCAAGTCCAACATTACTTCAAGCGGATTTAGGGGTTTGTTCTTCAAGTCTCATATCGGTTTCAAGTTTATCCGGTGACTCCATGCCCAATGGATGCCAAGGCTACTAATTAATTCATCTAGTAGGTAGATGTCCCCTTTGAGTCACAAAAAATGTTGTCTTATTTTGCACTCCTTGAAAAAATTGAGAAACTCATAAAGATATGGACTTGGTGGATATTAAAGGTTTAGATTAGAGAAGCTGCAGAGGATTTAAGCATGCCGCCAAAGTCTAGAGTGAGCCACGGAAGCTTAAAGGAAACCACGGGTAGTTGAAGGAAAAGCCGCGGACTTGAGAAGTCACGTTATACTAGGAGGAGCCGAGGGTTAATGAAGAGGACCTGATTAAGCCGATGGATCATAGGAACAAGCCGTAAAGAACTAAAATAACAATCCGCGAAGGATTTACAAAAGTCTGCGACATATAAGGAAAATCAGGAGTAAAAATCCGTGTAAAACTAAAGCACAAAGCCATGCAATAAAGGAAAATGACAGCTTTCCTCAAGGGACTATAAATTGCCATTACTCTCGATCCCTTAGCATATCTTTGTGAATATTATATAATTAGAAAGGTCTCAACGTCCTCTATGTAATGGGATCTGTATTTCACAAATTCAAATGGAAGTTGGTGGGCTAGGAAAAGAAAGATGATGTAGTGCCCACATTTTATTGCTTGCTTTATCTATTGAATCTATACACATACTTGATTTTGGACATGGATGATAACACCATTTTGATACCATGTGATTTTATTTGGATCTTTTGATAGCATATGTGATGATTTGGACGTGTAGCGCCAATCTAGTTGTCGACTAGTATGGTAGCTCATTTAAGTAGATGATTTTGAGTACTAACATGTTATGATATTGTCGATATTATTTGATATATGATAGACATATGGTTGTGTCTCATAATTTGATATCATGGATTTAATTTGACAATTTGATGTTAGCATGTTATAACATAGATGGATGTCGTAATATGTTACTTTGATGGATAGTATGTGTTGAGATGGAATTAATTTGTTATGATTAGCACCAACCATTTCATACGATATTTTTAGCATTGTTATCATGATGTATACTTGATTGATTATTGAGTTATTTAATGGATAAATTTTATTGGGTAGATATGGTCAATTTTTGCAATGAGTGTGTCGACTACGGGGCACAAGAGAACATGGGTTTGGGCGGAAACTCAAGATGCACAAGTGAATGATTGAGCCAAGTCTTAGCCATGTTTGTTGTATGTAGCCTTAATTATTTGTTAAATCTTGTATAGGGGCACACTCCAAAATTTAAAATTATTGTATTTGTGTTTTGTTAGTCTTTTGTAAACTAATTTAGGGGACATAATGGCCCCACTTGTATTAGAAGTTTATTAGATTAATTAATTTTGTTTTTGAGAGGTTGGGGTCTAATAAACACCCCTTGGGTGTGCCCCACAACCTCCATACTTGTGCCTTTTTTCCAAACCCGAAATTGGGCTAAAAGGGCAATTTTTGGGACCCCTTTCATCTTTGGGGGTTCTCATTTCGTGAAAAAGATCCCTTGGACCCTACATATAGGTAGGAGGGCTTCATTTCTTGGTCAAATAGAAGTTTTCCTCCCATTTGACCTCTCATAAGTCACCATCCTTGTAAGAATGGTTGGGTGGTGTGTTTCTAAAAGTTGGATGGATTTTGACTTATTAACATTTATGGGAATTTGAGGGTTTTGCTCTAAAATTGTTTCGTTTTACTCTCTTTTTTTTTTTTTTGAATCTTGGGTTGGGAAAATAGGGGTGACACATGTGACCACGACATTTGAGAGGATATTTTGTTTTTTCTCTTCATATACATCCTCATGGAGGAGAAAAAGAGCTTTAGCTTGTCATATTTGCATTTTGGACTTGGGATTTGAGCTTGGAGCTTTGGCTTTGGAGCGGATTCAATAGCTTAGATACTTGGAGAGCTATTTTGATGTAGGATTCTTGTGCTTTCTTTGGTTTTATTGCATGGATTTAAGAAAGAAAATGGATGTGTGTGTGTGTGTGTGTGTGTGTGTGTGTGTGTGGCTATGTGTTTTTGGAATGTTATTGTGCGGTTATGTCTTTATGTGTTTTTGGAATGTTATTGCAATAAATTTGGGTTTTATTATTTTTTGAAATAGAAATTATTATGCTTAGAGGCATTCTACTATTGTAGAGTGGCATTGGTTCTCATGACGTGACCGCATACATAAAAATAAATTACAATTGCATAGAGTGAAAGTGTCTCATGTTATTAATATATTTATTTTTTAATAACCGACATACCTTTTCAATGACATACATTTTCACACCAATAGTTACATACTTTTTTAATCACTAGTATATATGTAAGATAATAAAATATATAGCAAATAAAAGTATCGAAGAAAATACAAAGGATGAAATTAAGAAAACACTCTCTATTCGAATCGAAGCTATTAAAATATTCCTATACTAACGGTTTTACATTATGCATTTTAACATTTCCATTATCCAATATTTAATACCGGTCGGAAAGCGACTTTAATGCTACCAACCGGTTGCATGGTAATTGATCTTTGCCGCCAATCAATATCATTTACGCACTTTCGGTCTTTAGCATCTTTGGTGCTGCCGGCGGTATTAAATATTGGATAATGGAAATATTTATGAAAATAAAGGAAACGTCCTCAGCCCCGATCAATTAAATGCATAGTCCCGTTAAATGACGAAATGTCTCAAGAGACCCAAAATTGTTACACGCACTCGGAAGGCCATCACTTCGCAATTCTCAACGAAAACGCACAAAATTGGTACCGTTGGAATCGTGTTTCCAAGACCAACACACAAGAATCAAAAATTAAGAATTTTATGAAGTATCAATGGCAATATTTTATAAAACATGGTCAGGTTCGAACCATGTTTTATTTGGTGGTTACGATGCATTCAATGAAGCATGGGCCGACAAATTTCACCTGCTTTAAGTTAAGGGACGGTATGGGGTGCCTTGTGCAAGTAAAATACAATCATTTCAATCCATTTACTACCTCTTGCAAGTGGTTAAAAGTTAGATTTCAGGATTTCCACTCTCTCTCTCTCTCTCTCTCTCTCTCTCTCTCTCTCTCTCTCTCTCTCTCTCTCTCTCTCTCTCTCTCGAAATCTATAAATTGGAGTGTTGGGCTCATTGTAAAGGAGATAGTTTTTATGCAACAAAACTCTGCCAAAATTGTTTTGTGAAACCAATGTGTTGCGAGGCCCTTGTAGTGTACTCCTTGCACGTGATCCAGTGCCCCTATCTTGTGTGAGTTGGATTGTACATATCATGAAGCAATAAAATACAAGTTTGTGGATGTATCTTCCCCGTTGTGTTTTTTTCACTCTTCTTGCCCTTTCAATCTTCATTATAAGAATATTGTGTCTATTTATATCTCTGCAAGGATTCATCATCATTCTCGCATGTTTTAGAATATTGTTGTGAATGCATTTGTTAGATTGTGGAGAAGCTCGTTATCACCCTCTCTAGTATGCACTCTACTTCTATTTTCCACACATTTTAAAGCTATTCTCACACTCTCCTTTTATGGTATATCACCGCTATAATGTAGGCTCTACTTTCATGCACTCTCTCTCCCTAGTTCCTTGAATGGTTAGATTAGGATTAGATAGTCTTGCATGCATTAGAGTAGATTGTGGCGGGTAGTTTAGAAGCAAGAACCAACTTTTTCTCGGAGGTCTATCTCAAGCAGCAAGTCCCACAACTTGGAGATAGTACCCATGTTATCTAATCATGTCGTGAGCTCAAGAACACACACTTGTCTAAACTATAGGGTGTTGTGATTCGGAGATAACATGTAATACCCGCTTAAAACAACCCACTTGAGACCCAAGAACAACCTAAGATTAGTTAGGAAAATTATGGAATAATATTTTTTTGTTTAAAAGTGTCTACAACCAGGTTACAAAACAATAGTTGTCACAAACAAGTTTCAAAGCCAATTATAATTAATAGCTTATATAATTCCCATTACAACAATCATTAAAATTCTCAAGGTCAAAACATAGGGTTAGAATAACCACTTAGGTTAGGAGGGTAATCTCTCACTATACCAATCTCTAACTGGATTAAAAGATTCAACTTGATTTTTCTCAACATTAACACACTCAAAACTTCCCAAACACACTTCTACTAGATAATAAATTTCCTCACCTTTCAAATGATATAAAGAAGTCCTCCTAACTCCTCATATTTCTCAAGTTATGGGTCGGCGGACCTCGGCTAAGAAGAAACTTTTCCCAAGAGCGATCTGCATGGCCTATGGAAGAAAATTTTCCCATGCGTGGGCTGGTGGAGCAGGGAAGAAATTTAGCACATTTTCCATTTTGGGGAAAATCACGATTTGTCTCCACATGCCTGCAAGCTCGAAGAGGACACGTGTCGCCCAAGCATTGACGTCAGGTGTGGTCAAGTTGGCGGAAGAACTTAGGAAATTTTTCCCAAAAATTTCAAAGCGCTAAGTTTAAAAAGGGATCTGCTCCTTCGCCGACGCCTCGTGACGCCACATGGCAACACCTGATTGGCTGCGGTCCGGTGGGAACGTGGAAAAAACTTAGAAAATTTTCGTAATTTTTTTAAAAAGGGCTCCGCGCCTCCGCCATTGCCTCGTGAGGCCACGTGGTAGCATTCGATTGGCTACGGGCGGTAGGAAAATTAGAAAAAAATTCCCAATTTTTTTTTAAAGTTTAAGTTAAATGTTGCGGGCCCGCACGTGCCACGTGAGGCTAACGACAACCCAAAAGGAAAAAGCGGGGGGATCTCGAGGGAAAATTTTTTCCAAAATTTCTTTTTCGAACTTAGATTATTTTTTATGAAAAGAAAAGCTTACTACGGGTTAGCAGAGCGGGGGAAATCCGTTCCTTTGGCATTTTAGACAAAAATGCGCTAAAGGAAAATTCTAGTCTCATGGGTCCGCTAAGGAAATTTTTCCCAAATTTGTTTTTTGACAGTTAGATTTTTTTTTGAAGCCAAAATGAAGTAAAACTTCAGAAGGCCATAACTTTCGATTGGGAACCCGCTTTTATCAAACAAAGACTATTTGGAAATCTATCGACGTCCTCTTTGCACAAGAATCATAAAATTTTAATTTTGGTAAAGTTTAAAGGGCCAATTTTGTGAGAACGATCTGCAGGCTTCTAAAATGCAAACTGGTAAATTTTGACTTATAAAAATTTGTTCAAATTTGATCTTCTTCCTCTCTCAACATGCCAAATAGACATGGAGGATTGTTCTTAGAGGCATTTAGGATGAATTGGGAAGGTGAATTTGTTTTATTGAGTTCCGTAAAGAAAAATACAACTTTAGACAAAAAAACGAAAGTAAAATGGTTTGAGCCCGATTTTGCAAGGTTTTCTAAGAAATTTCTTAAGTATTAATGTCTGGATGAATTTTTTTAGATTATATTATGTCCAATTAAATGTCTCATTGTTATTTATTTGTTTCGGGTCTTTCTATTCATTTCTAATAAAACTTGTAGAGTTCCAAATGAAACCAAAAAAAAAAACCGAATTAACTCAATGGATCTCATTTCACTTGCCTTATTATAAAACATAAGAATTCATTCCATGCTAGTTTAAATAGATTTCTTTCCTCCAATCAAATGATAAAGACAAGGATGCAACTTCTATTCTTTTCAAATTTTGCATTTCAACAAGACAAAGTATTACATTTTCTTCCTACGTATTTCTTCCTTTCCATTTCCAACAGAGATTTCAAAATACTTTTAAATGATCAGATTCGAATGCAACAAAGCCATTTGAGGGAAATAATACAATATTTTATTGAAACCCAAAGGAAACTTTACAACTTTTTTCCTTTTTTCCTCAAATTCTTCATACAGAATACAATTCTTTCAAAAGCATCAAAAACAGAGTTTATCTCTTTCACATTTCGAGTTACACTTTCATAATCAATACAAACATCTTTCCATTACAAAACATGTACAAGATCATCCACTTCAAGTGAGAAAGGTTACAATAAGATTTCATCTTAACAAGGGACTGTCAAACTGTCTTTTTCCTTTGCTCCAGAACAACAACATGCAGATCCATCATTCCTCCAATTTTTTTGATCACAATAAGAGCTGGGGAAAAGCAACGCTCTCCACCCAACCAAGACATCCAATGAAAAGGAGAATCCATCTTTCTTCATTGGCCCTCGAGCCCCAACCACGAAGCAATAGAAGATGTGATTCAACTCATGACAACAAAGGCTTCCACAACACACATGTAGCAATTTTCACATTTAAACATAGCCCAAAACAGAATGTAGTTTACAACCACATTAAAATCATGAAAAACAAAACTAAGGCTTTATCAAGCAAGCCAAAGGAGCAAGAAACTATGGGGGATGCTTCTTATGCCTCCCAAAGGGGAAATGGGTATCACCACCTGATTACAAACTACCAAAATATAGTATATCAAATCCTTGACATGCCCTTATGCCTCCCCCAAGTACCCCTTATTCCTCACATTTCCTTATGCCTCCCCAACCTCTTATGGCACCCCATAACAAGTAAAGAAATGTAAGCTATTTCTTGTAAGGTGGAACCCAAATCCCAACTCCCTCCACACTTATACCTCCCCAATAAACACTTATGCCTCCCATAAATTGAACCCCATAGTATTCTCCTACACCATTCCTAGGCCATCTACCCAACAACCCACAAGCATGCCAAATATTCACAACAAAACATTTACATAAATGAAAGAGAAGCATTTCAAGAGCCAAGCTCCTACCTCTCCATGATGGAGTTGTTCCAAGTTCCAAAACAACAAGCTTTAATCCAATGCAAGAAATCCAAAAATCAACCAAGCAACAAGCATCCACAATCTTCAAAAACTTCTCCAAAGCAAGAACTCCAAGACAGTAAAGGATTCACCCAAGATCAAGTATCAAAAGGTGAAGTAACCCAAAACAAGGCAAGCAATTCAAATTTTATAGAAGAGGGAAGAGAAGAGGATGAGGTGGATCCATGTAGGATGCCACATCACACATCCTCAACCCCAACCCAAAATTCAACTTCATTCTCCAATGCATAATAAATAGGTGGGTGAATAATATGACAGTTTTACTTACACACTCAAATCCAACCCACACCCCAAAGGAATGAAATTAAACCATGTAAGAAAAGTGCAATTAAAACTTACAATTTGTCTTCCTAAAATACATTACAAAAGTCTAATTTTAACCCCCAAACCATAGGTATGGTTGGTAAATGAATTTAAGAGGTATGGGACAAGTTTAACTTGTCCCACAAGCCTCCAAAATCAGCCTCCAAGGACAAATTCGAATTTCCAAGAAAGTGGAGTGTTTCACACTCAAAAGTTAACTTACACATCACTTACAAAGTCACTTACACATTACTTACACATTCTTACAACACTTAATCCAAGAGTCAACAACTCTATTAATTACATTCTTATGACATCTTTTAATTAATTAACTTAACAACATGATTACTCACAATATTAACACAACATTTAATAAATAATGAAAGGGGTAAATGCACCACAAAATAAACACATGCAAACATTAAACAAAGGGACCAAATAAAAGAATACATAAAACCCTTGGTCACATTTAAAGGTGATTCCCCCCATGGGAATCCCTAACAAAAATCAAACACACACAAACAAATACAGTTTCCATGGTGACCTTGTTGAATTCATCTAGAATTCCAACGTGGTTGGTCTCCAATCCCCCGATATTTGTTGTGATATTTTAACCTGCAAAACACAATATCTCCTTCACCTCGTGGCCATATAAGAAAATCCTAAATAATATAAATATAATTCCAAAATCATCTAGATATTTGAATCACAACAACATCATAGCAATCAACAACATCATTTACAATTTTATCAACAACTATATCATCATCAAATATTTTCCATTTCTAGGTCTAGTCAAATATCCCATGTCCGAAAAACATCCATAATATAACCATGTCAATCAGTATATCATCATCAATATATAAAAATGTCTCCAATAATCATCATGCATCATAATTGAATCAAGATCAACAATAATCCATGATCTAAAATCTAACATCATACTAAATCAAAACAATAATAATATGGACATAATATAATCAAAAGTGTCATGATCAAGGTATTTAAAGGTGTCAAAGGGAAGTGAGCACTATATCCCCTCCCCTTAGACTTGACTTCCTCCTAGAATTCATTGGAACAAATGTGGAAATTACACTCGTAATAATGTAGCATCCTCCCATATAAACTGCAATCTCGTCATATCTCGTCCCACTACACCCGCAGACACGATCAATCTCTCACGCCTTAAAGGCCTGTGCTCATGTGATCTATAATAAAAATAGGCTCCATCGTCACCTTCCCGATCCTAAACCTGCAATGAGGTCCAATCCAGCACATGAGAAGGATCTTCAATATATATCCTAAGAACATAAACATGAAACACATCATGTATGTGAGACAAGCTAGGTGGCAATGCTAGACAGTAAGCCAAAGGGTCGATATGCTCCAAGATCTCAAAAGGACCAACGATTCTAGGATCTAACTTAGAACCTTTTGCATAAGGGATAGGGCTCTTATGTGACCTGACACGAAGGAACACCTTCATGCCCACATCAAAGCTATGGTCATAATCCTATGTTGATCCTGTCTACTTCTTTTTACCTCGTCTTGTGCCTTCGTAGTCTCTATCCGATCACAATCACCTACTACTCCATGTCATGCAACAAAGTTGGTATAAGAGAAACCCTATCCTCTAACATGTCCCAACTAAGAGGTGTCTTGCACTCTCTACCATACAAAGCCTGAAAAGAAGCCATGCCTATAGAACTCTGAAAACTATTATTGTAGGTAAAATCCACCAAGTACAGCTATTCTTTACTCCCATCTAAACTCGATGATCCATCACATACATCCTGAGCATGTCCTCTAAAATCTAATTCACCCTCTCAATCTATCCATCTATCTCAGGGTGATATGTTGTGCTGAAGTTTATCCTCGTCCTGAGGACATACTGCATGGTAGTCCATAAATGGGAAGTATACAAAGGATCATGGTCACAAATAATCTTCCACGGAATCCCATGTAACCTAACAATCTCATCCAAATATACTCGTGCCATCACTTTGTACTAGCCGTATAAGTGGTCTTCATAGGAGAAAAGTGAGCCACTTTTTTCAATTTATCAACCGTGACCATGATGGCATCGTGGTGATATGTCTATTACATCGGTAGTCCATTGATAAAGTCCATTGAAATGGTGTCCCACTTCCACTCCAGATTATAGAATGAGGAAAGAGAAAGCCACCGGATGTTGATTCTCGCCTTCACTTTCTGGAACTCTAAATATCATGACACAAACTAAGCCACATCTCTACGAATTCCTCTCCGGTGAAAGGATACAACTGTCTCAAGCTAGCGTGCATCTTCTTAACCCCAGGATGGGTTGAATAGGGTGCATAATATGCCTCTCGTTAAGATGTCCCGCCTCCAAATCCTGCCTCTCCGGGAACATAAATCTGACCTCTGTGCTTGAGAAGGCCATCTTCCTCTAATGAGAAACCATCAAACTTCCCCTCAAGGGTCTTTGGGACTCGATCTCTGCTCAAACCGCAATGTAGAAGTCGCCAAGAGGAAGTCGCCAAGAATCTGCGCTCCGCAAATTTGTGCCCACTGAAGTGGCCATAATCACATGTCTCCATCTACAACCACATTCTCCTTCCCCTTCACATGCTCTATCTCCATATCATACTCACAAAGCAACTCCATCCAATGCCGCTTGACGAGCATTGAGATTGGGCTGCGTGAAGAGGTGGCGAAGACTCAAGTGATCTGTCTTGAGTGTGAATCTCCTACCAAGAAGAAAGTTCCTCCATCAAACCAAGGTGTACACTACCACAAGCTCAAGATCATGAGTCAAGTAATTAAGCTCATAATCTTTGAGTTTACGAGACTAAAAAGCCACTACTTTTCCCTCCCCGCATCAAAGACACCTCCAAGGCCTACGAAAGAAGCATCTCGTACATACAAAGAACTCACCATGTGGATCTAGAACTACAAGAATAGGTTCTTTAGTGAAACATTCCTTAAATTTCTCGAAGGCCTTCTCACATCTGTCTGACGACCAAACATACTTCGTCCCTTTCTACTCGAAGGGAATTGATGGGGTGCGCAATCTAAGAGAAGTCCTAAACAAATCTCATATAGTAACCTGCTAGTTCCATGAAGTTGCGCACATCTGTCATAGTAGTGCATGCTGGCCAATCCATAATGGCTCTTATCTTGGAAGGATCAACTGCGATACCTTCCCTAGAAATGATATGACCCAAGTACTGTACCTCAGACTGAAAGAATGTACACTTCTCCAAGTTCCCATAAATTTGTTGCTCACAAAGACACTGAAGAACCTGGAGAAGGTGCCCCTCGTGCTCCTCACGTGTACGTGAGTAAATCAAAATGTCATCAAGGAAGATGAGCACAAAGTGATCTAAGAAGGTCTTGAATACCCCATTCATCAAACTAATAAACAATGTGGGGGCATTAGTCAAACCAAAGGGCACTAATGTGAACTCATAGTGCCCATATCTCGTATGAAAGGCGGTCTTATGAATATCCGCCTCTGTAATCCTCAACTAATGATAGCCTGACTTAAGATAAATCTTAGAGAAAATTGTGGCTCCTTCATATGATCAAACAATTCATTAATACTTGGAAGGGGATAACAATTCTTAATCGTTACCTTATTCAAATTGGCGGTAATCAATACAAAACTGGAAGGATCCATCCTTCTTCTTCACAAAAATCACCGGTGCACCCCAGGGGATACACTAGAATGGATAGGGCCTTTCTCCGGAAGGTCCTCTAGCTACAACTTGAGCTCGCAGAGCTGCAGGGTGGTCATCCGATAAGGTTCTCGTGAGATAGGCTCTGCTCCCGAACCGAGATCTATATGAAAATCAATCTCATGTAGGGGTGGTAACCTCTTAGCTCCCCTAGAAAGACATCTACAAACTTTGTCAAAATGTGATTATCATCTAGCGATGGTCCACTAGAGCCATCCTCGAGATCTATCACTAACCGTAACAACATACATCCGACAACCCCATCACACACACCATTTAAGATGTATATCGGAGATGGTGCGAATCGAAATGGGTCTCCCGACCCCTAAAATCACCAACTCAACTCCCGAGATCATCTGCACAAGATATATTCTTGTGGTAACAATCCATCTTGGCCCCCGAGAAGATAAACAATCCATACCCAAAATGACTCCATACGAGCCCAAAGGAAGGATACGGAGATCTGAGGTAGTGGTGAAAGGTCCCAAATCCACTACACATTCCTTAACTAAAGAGTCTACAGAGATCTTGGATCTCGAAGACATCTCAACGTCCCTACTAAGACCACTTCGCCTAACTACCACCACCAGCATCGCTCTACTAAAGATGGTGAAATAAAAGAATCAAAGAACCAGAATCAAACAATATGGAGGTAGGAATGCCACCAATGCTACCTATAGTCTCAATAACGTGATCTAGTGCTCGGCTGGTGGTTCTCAAGCTGCTGCATAAATCCCGTGGCTACGTCCCATGTCACCCGAAAGGAACGATAACTAGATCGTACCAAGCCAAGAACACAGATGCTAATCAAACACCACGATCAATAAGATGAAAGCAATTCACCATAATAACTTTACATAAAACCTTTGCAAACAAATGAGAAACAATATCATATATTATTATGGAACTCAATGCAATACATTGAGAATGGGCCTTGCTTAAATAGGCAAGGAATAACAATCTAAGAACCAATCAAGGTCGTAGATCAAGCCATAAATCATGGAAAGAACTAGTCATCAAAGAACTAGTCAAGACCATAGATTTAGGAGAGAACTAGACATCAAGGATCTAGTCAATACCATAGATCAAGGAAAGAACTATACCTAACAACTAGATAATATCTCCTAATATCTAAATAAGATAAAAGAAATATCCATACACATAAGTGGGTGAGAATAAATACAAAAAAGGTAACTAAAGTACCTAGGTGAACATGAGCTAAGGTAAATACCTACTCTAACACCCCCTCAAGTGAAGCTAGGGGCCAAAATAGAAGTGGCATGTCCACAATATGAGTCCCGCAACTAGGCCTGATGAGGTACTCATGTACAATAACTGGGAAAAAGGGACACCGCAAGGTACCCAAAACCAGTAACAACAAAGTAAAGAGAGTAAAACCCGCTCCAAGGCATCCCAAGAAGCTCGGCTCAAAAAACTCGTATAATGTTGAAGAAGTTTGGTGTGCACTGTGGTCTGAATCCACTGCTCGATCACAAAACTCAAAAACAACTGACACTGGGTTTCACCAGAATAGCTCCATACAAGGAGACTATCAATGGAGTGATGTCGAAAGTGTAAAAAAGAAACATCAAACATAATTCAATCAACTACTGCTGCAAATAGGTGTGCCATGATCCAAGAACAATAACCAAAGCAACAAGGCAAGGACACAAACTCCAGAGTGTCACAATCCAAGAAAAGCCAAGGTAACAAGGTAAGGACACGAAACCCAAAGAAGTAGGATCAACACCACACCCTCCCATACTACTGAATGGGTGGAGTGATGCTACAAATCTATATGAGTTGCCAAAATCAACTACTCGAACACTGACAAAATAACACTGGACTTCACCAGAATAGATCCCCATAAGAGATATTGTCAACATGCCAAAAGTGTCGAAAATACAGATACAAAATCTCTCAACAAACAAGAGAGATACACTACACCTGCTAAAGAAAAATTCTCAAAACAAGAAGCATCACAATGCATAAGGTATAGAAAGTGGAGCAAGAGGTCGAATGGTGGAGGAGCCACGCCTGTAGAGTCCTCTCAACGAATGCCTATGTTGTCTCCACGAGTGATCAGATATCCACCCCAAATCAACACGGATGGATGAAGAAGATGCATGCATATGACTTGGTGTAAAATGCACAATGGGTGCATGTAAAATAACATCAGAATGTGTGTCAAGTTGATCATGTCTGATAACTGAAATCTTAGGTTTCTCAATCCTGAGTGAAGGTGTAGAACTCATGTGTTGCTCATGATCCTCAGAAAGAGTCGAGCGAACAAAAAAGGAGCTCTGTCAATGTGTGATCCCAATGAAGTATCTACTCGAAAACCAATGTCATGACGAGAATTCCACTTCACATGTGGAATAGAGGAAATAATACCCTGTGAATGTCTGCCAATGACTCCTCTAGTGAGACCCATAGAATGGAGCATGTGAGAACTGAATGCAGTGGTATGCTTCTTAAAAGCCATGCAATTGAGTAGAAGTAGGATACACAACATGTGGTATCTGTAATAGGCACAGATGTGGAAGAGCATGTAGTAACAAGCCTCATAAGTTTAGAAGCATCAAAAGCAGGTTCAGGCTCAAAGACTGGCAGATCAATGTCAGTGGGTACAAGAGCAACAACTGTAAGTGGACTAGAGCATGGATATGGCTGTCCACAATATGATGGTGATGTTGTAGGTGAGCAAGTTTGTTCTGCAGGAGTGTATTATTGTATCCTTATCATGAATGAGTGATTGTAGAAGAGAATTTCACTTCTTGAGCGATCTATTTTCTTCCACAAATTTTACAATATCCTCTTGAAGTCCACATACTTCGAGAAAAAGCATATCATTCTCAGAATCCATGATAGGTACAAACTGCAACTCCCAAAAATTTAGGACGTCGGGCTCAGCCAAAATTGCATCCACAATTGATTACAACACTCCTCCATATTTGGCACTTTATAATTATAGTGCAAGTCTCAAAATAAATAACTCCAATGGAAAGAGCACAAAAAAACAAGCACTTTTGCAAAAACGGCACTCAAAACCGAGTTACCAATCAAAAGTTACAAGCTTTTTAATATTTTGCTCATTATTTATTTTAGGTGCCACTAAAACAAAGTAAAATGTTGTTTCCTTCACCACACAAATAAAATTAAAGGGGGCTAAAGTTAAGCACCTACTAGTAGGAATCACAAGTTTTAAGCCCTCATATGACCATACCATATGACCAAGGGCTAAGGATTATAAATAATTTATTTACAAAATAAAACTTACAGACGGATGCTAACAGCAATCTCCAGCTTTGATACCATGAAAGGAACGATAACCAGATCGTACCAAGCCAAGAACACAGATGCTAATCAAACACCATGATCAATAAGATGAAAGCAATTCACCAAAATAACTTTACATAAAACATTTGCAAACAAATGAGAAACAATATCATATATTATTATGGAACTCAATGCAATACATTGAGAATGGGCCTTGCTTAAATAGGAAAGGAATAACAATCTAAGAACTAGTCAAGGTCATAGATCAAGCCATAAATCATGGAAAGAACTAGTCAAGACCATAGATTTAGGAGAGAACTAGACATCAAGGATCTAGTCAATACCATAGATCAAGGAAAGAACTATACCTAACAACTAGATAATATCTCCTAATATCTAAATAAGATAAAAGAAATATCCACACACATAATTAGGTGAGAATAAATACAATAAAGGTAACTAAAGTACCTAGGTGAACATGAGCTAAGGTAAATACCTACTCTAACATCACCGACAAAGAGGCTCGTATATATGTGTCTTACCCTTGTTATTAGGGTTTTGTGGGCGCCTCTCTCAAAAAAATTCAAATAACACCACAACCGAAACAACCGCCCGATCCTCTCCCCAGTGTAGCAGTCCGACCGATACTCTCGAGTCCGTGGTATGGATCCCGATGATCTAGCTATGGTATTTTGCGGTCTCTGCTGGTGAGCTCCTGCTGAGTGAGATCTTTGGGCACTATGTGTCCCGATGGGACCCAGGAGGAGGCCCCATACTCCGACCCTCTGTATCAAACCTCAAGGAGGTCTATAAGGTAGAATGGACTACATCGCTTTCTACCATTGTGCTTTGTGGTATGTAAGATGACTTTGTTGAACCCTTTCCACCACAAGGAGGAGGTAATGACCCATTTGATCTACTATCACGCATCTATCAGTATATGGCTCCTGGACTCGGTCTCTAGCTTGTCGAGTCTTTCCCGAGTCTCCTCTCGCTATGTAGGTCTTCTCAATGGCCTTAGCTAGTGTCCGTCTAAAATGGATCCATACTACACCTCCAATGTCAAGATTCAACCCCGTGATGAACTTATGGATCTACACCGCTCATCCCGCATGTACACAACATACCGGACTAGATCCAGAAATCTACTCGCATACTCGCTACTATAAGAGATGCCCGATGGAGGTCATGAAACTCATCTATCCGCTATTGTATGAACCTCCATGACAAATATTTCCTCCTCTGAATCACTCCTCAAAGAGTTACTGTGTAATTGTCTCATAATCAACATCGAGCTTCGCTCCTCCTCTGTCCTCTAAGAAACACCGCTTCATCCTCGTAGATGGATTACAACACAAGCTTTTGTGTTGCTGAACAAGGCGAGCTTGAAGCACCCGCTCAAGCTCACTAACCAGTGCCTCTGCCTCAAATCCACATGTTTCACCGAGTAATATGATGGTTGAAGCTTCGTGATCTCCCTAATGTGATCTGCACTGTGGTCTGACGACCTCTAGGCCTCTCTGCATGCTCATCCCTAAGCCTAGGGCTTTGATACCTCTCTCATGTCCCGAAACTCGGTCACCATGTCCCCTTTGTGGTGACTCTACATGGAAGTTCTCTCCTCCATGCTCCTCGCTAGGTCGAGGAGATACATGACCCTCAAAGGATGTCACTCTATCATGTCCGATTGCATGCTCTCCTCTACCGATCCTCCGCGTAACGCAGATTAACCTCGTGAAGGGTCTCGCAAAATCTAGGGTAGGATGGCCGTTGCGCATGCTCTGGAGGTGGTATGTCTAGATCTATGTGAAATGGCTCCTCATCTTGTCTCGCACTCTCTTGCATAGACAAGGAAAGAGTTAACTCATTATTCTAGGTCTTACTTAGTTTCCATGTTAACTAAAATGTGTAATTTCCAAACCAAACTGTTTTCTAGATTTAAAGTGTGTTAGGTTTAACATTGCACTAGGTTTAAAGTTCATGTATCAAGTTTTCTAGTGTGCCCAATAGTCCAATATTTTGAACCACTTTGCTCTGATACCAAGTGTAATGCCCGCTTAAAACAACCCACTTGAGACCCAAGAACAACCTAGGATTAGTTAGGAAAATTATGGAATAATTTTTTTGTTTAAAAGTGTCTACAACCAGGTTACAAAAAAATAGTTGTCACAAACAAGTTTCAAGGCCAATTATAATTAATAGCTTATATAATTCCCATTACAACAATTATTAAAATTCTCAAGGTCAAAACATAGGGTTAGAATAACCACTTAGGTTAGGAGGGTAATCTCTCACTATACCACTCTCTAACTAGCTTAAAAGATTCAACTTTATTTTTCTCAAAATTAACACACTCAAAACTTCCATAAAATATTCCCATTAGATAGGAAATTTCCTCACCTTTCTAGTGATATAAAGAAGTCCTCCTAACTCCTCATATTTCTCAAGTTATGGGCCGGCGGACCTTGGGAGGAAATTTTTCCCAAGAGCGGGCTCTGTGGGCCTAGGGAAGAAAATTTTCCCATGCGCGGGCCGGCGGAGTGGGGAAGAAATTTAGCGCATTTTCCATTTGGGGAAAAAACACGATTTGTCTCGTGCGCCCATGAGTCCGAAGAGGACACGTGTCGGCCATCCATTGGTTGCGCAGACCCGGTGAGTCGGGAGAACTTAGGAAATTTTCCCCAAAACTTTCCGAAGTGCTAAGTTTAAAAAGGGATCCGCTCCTCCACCGACACCTTAAATGACACCACATGGCAGCACCTGATTGGTTGCGGGCCGGTGGGAACGCAGAGAAAACTTAGAAAATTTTCCCAATTTTTTTGAAAACACTAAGGTTAAAAGGGTTCCGCGCCTCCGTCGTTGCCTCGTGAGGCCACGTGGCAAAGATCGATTGGATGCAAGGCGGTGGGGCAGCGGAGAAAATTAGGAAAATTTTCCCAATTTTTTTTTAAAAGGTTAAGTTAAATGTTACGGGCCCACACGGCCTCAAAGGACAACCCAAAAGGCAAAAGCGGGTGGCAGTCATGGGAGAAATTTTTCCAAAATTTCTTTTTTGAACTTAGACGATTTTTGACGAAAAGAAAAGCTTGTGGGTTAGCAAAGCGGCGAGAAATTTGTTCCTTTGGCATTTTAGACAAAAAGGCACTAAAGGAAAATTCAGTCCGCGGGTCCACCAAGGAAATTTTTCCCAAATTTTTTTTGACAGTTAGATTTTTGTTTTTGACACCAAAATGAACTAAAACTTCAAAAGGCCATAAATTTCGATTGGGAACTCATTTTTTAGCAAACGAGGACTTTTGGAAATATCTCAATGTCCTCTTTGCACAGAATCATAAAATTTTAATTTTGGTAAATTTTAAAGGGTCAATTTTATGAGAACGATCTGCGTGGATTCTAAAATGTAAACCGGTAAATTTTGACTTATAAAAATTTGTTTAAATTTGATCTTCTTCCTCTCTCAACATGCCAAAAAGACATCAATAATTTTTCTTAGAGGCATTTAGGATGAATTGGGAAGGTGAATTTGTTTGATTGAGTTCCAAAAGGAAAAATACAACTTTAGATAGCAAAACACGACATGAAAAATGGTTTGAGCTCGATTTTGCAAGGTTTTCTCATTGTTATTATATTATGTCTAATTAAATGTCTCATTGTTATTTCTTTGTTGCAGTGGTCTTTCTATTCATTTCTGATAAAACTTGTAGAGTTCCAAATGAAACCAAAACTAAAAAAAAATTAACCCAATGGATCTCATTTCACTTGCCTTATTATAAAACATAAGAATTCATTCCATGCTAGTTTAAATATATTTCTTTCCTCCAATCAAATGATAAAGACTAGGATGCAGCTTCTATTCTTTTCAAATTTTGCATTTCAACAAGACAGTATTACATTTCCTTCCTACTTATTTCTTCCTTTTCATTTCCAAATAGAGATTTCAAAATACTTTTAAATGATCGATTCAAATGCAACAAATCCATTTGAGGGAAATAATACAATATTTTATTAATTCCAAAGGGGAACTTTACAACTTTTTTCCTTTATTCGTTGAATTCTTCATATAGAATATAGTTCTTTCAAAAGCGTAGAAAAACATAGTTTATCTCCTTCACATTTCGAGTTTCACTTTCATAACCAATACAAACATATTTCCACTACAAAACATGTACAAGATCATCCACTTCAAGTGGGAAAGGTTACAATAATATTTCATCTCAACAAGGGACTATCAAACTATCTTTTTCCTTTGCTCTAGAACAAAGCAACATGCAGATCCATCATTCTTCCATTTTTTATCAAAACAAGAGCAGGGAAAAGCAACACTCTCCACCCAACCAAGACATCCAATGAAAAGGATAAGCCATCCTTCTTCTTTGCCCCCAACCCCAACCATGAAGAAATAGAAGATGTGATTCAACTCATGGCAACAAAGGCTTCCACAACACACAAGCAACAATTTTCACATTTAAACACAATCCAAAATAGAATGTAGTTTACAACCACATTAAAATCATGACAAACAAAACTAAGGCTTCATCAAGCAAGCCAAAGGAGTAAGAAACTATGGGAGATGCTTCTTATGCCTCCCAAAGGGGAAATGGGTATCACCACCTGATTACAAACCACCAAAATATAGTATATCAAATGTCTAACATGCCCTTATGCATCCCCAAGTACCCCTTATTCCTCACATTTCCTTATGTCTCCCCAACCTCTTATGGCACCCCATAACGAGTAAAGAAATGCAAGTTATTTCTTGTAAGGTAGAACCCAAATCCCAACTCCTCCACACTTATACCCCCAATAAACACTTATGCCTCCCAAAAATTGAACCTCTAAGTATTCTCCTACACCATTCCTAAGCCATCTACCCAATCGCCCATAAACATGCCAAACATCGACAACAAAAATTTACATAAATGAAATAGAAGCATTTCAAGAGCCAAGCTCCTACCTCTCCATGATAGAGTTGTTTCAAGTTCCAAGACAACAAGCTTTAATCCAATGCAAGCAATCTAAAAATCAACCAAGAAACAAGCATACACAATCTTCAAAACTTCTCCAAAGTAAGAAATCCAAGACAACAAAGGATTCGCCCAATATCAAGTATCAAAAGGTGAAGTAACCCAAAACAAGGCAAGCATTTCAAATTTTATAGAAGAGGGAAGAGAAAAGGATGAGGTGGATCCATGTAGGATGTCACATCACACATCCTCAACCCCAACCCAAAAGTCAACTTCATTCTCCAATGCATAATAAATAGGTGGGTGAATGATATGACAGCTTTACTTACAGTACTCAAATACAACCCACACCCAACAAGATTGAAATTAAACCATGTAAGAAAAGTGTAATTAAAACTTACAATTTGCCTTCCCAAAATACATTACAAAAGTATAAACTCCCTCCACACTTATACCTCCCCAATAAACACTTATGCCTCCCACAAATTAAACCCCATAGTCTTCTCCTACACCATTCCTAGGCCATCTACCCAACAACCCACAAACATGCCAAACATTCACAACAAAACATTTACATAAATGAAAGAGAAGCATTTCAAGAGCCAAGCTCCTACCTCTCCATGATGGAGTTGTTCCAAGTTCCAAAACAACAAGCTTTAATCCAATGCAAGCAATCCAAAAATCAACCAAGCAACAAGCATCCACAATCTTCAAAAACTTCTCCAAAGCAAGAACTCCAAGACAGCAAAGAATTCACCCAAGATGAAGTATCAAAAGGTGAAGTAACCCAAAACAAGGCAAGCAATTCGAATTTTATAGAAGAGGGAAGAAAAGGATGAGGTGGATCCATGTAGGATGCCACATCACACATCCTCACCCCAACCCAAAATTCAACTTCATTCTCCAATGCATAATAAATAGGTAGGTGAATAATATGACAATTTTACTTACACACTCAAATCCAACCCACACCCCAAAGGAATGAAATTAAACCATGTAAGAAAAGTGCAATTAAAACTTGCAATTTTCCTTCCTAAACTACATTACAAAGTCTAATTTTATCCCCAAACCATGGGTATGGTTGGTAAATGAATTTAAGAGGTATGGGACAAGTTTAACTTGTCCCACAAGCCTCCAAAATTAGCCTCCAAGTACAAATTCAAATTTCTAAGAAAGTGGAGTGTTTCACTCAAAATTTAACTTACACATCACTTACAAAGTCACTTACACATTTTTACAACACTTAATCGAAGAGTCAATAACTCTATTAATTAGATTCTTATGACATCTTTTAATTAATTAACTTAACAACATGATTACTCACAATATTAACACAACATTTAATAAATAATGAAAGGGGTAAATGCACCACAAAATAAACACATGCAAACATTGAACAAAGGGACCAAATAAAAGAAATACATAAAACCCCTTGGTCACATTTAAAGGTGATTTCCCCCTCATGGGAATCCCTAACAAAAATCAAACACACAAAAAAATATAGTTGTCATGGTGACCTTATTGAATTCATCTAGAATTCCAATGTGGTTGGTCTCCAATCCCTTGATGTTTGTTGTGATATTTTAACCTCAAAAACACAATACCTCCTTCTACCTCATGGCCATATCAGAACATCCAAAATAATATAAATATAATTCCAAAATCATCTAGATATATGAATCACAACAACATCATAGCAATCAACAACATCATTTACAATTTTATCAACAACTATATCATCATCAAATAATTTCCATTTCTAGGTCTACTCAAACATCCAAATATCCCATGTCTGAACAACATCCATAATATAACCATGTCAACCAGTATATCATCATCAATATATAAAAATGTCTCCAATAATCATCATGCATCATAACTGAATCAAGATCAACAATAATCCATGATCTAAAATCTAACATCATACTAAATCAAAACCATAATAATGTCCATAATATAATCAAAAGTGTCATGATCAGTATCTAAAGGTGTCAAAGGAAAGTGGGCACTACATAATAGGTCCTTCTCAGGGGGAGTTCATTAGCTAGGTATCCTAGCACGTGGGTTCATATTGAGGTAATTAAAATTAATAAAATTAAAGTCAATATAACGGTAAACATGAGGGGGTGACATGGTTTAATTTATTAATATTTAGAATCGTATTAGGGGTAGGTTAAAGAGGTGCACCAAAGGAAAGGGAGGTTTGATTTTAATATAAAACTAAAACATTTGAACCCTAGTTTTTAAAAGTAAAAACTTAAAATAGAAAAATAAGTGTGGTATTAAATTAAATTATAATCACTTTTTTAATAAAGAAATTTTAAATAAAAGATTCTTAACCAAGAAATAATAAGATGGTAGAAAACTAGGATTGAGTATGCTTTTCAACACAAGTGATATTATTTCACCATCTTAATTATTTGAAGAACTATTGATAAATGATTAAAGCTTAACATTTATAAGGTGATTGGTAATAGGTCTTCAATGGCTTCAAACTATCTTTTGAGAGGAAATGCATATTAAAAAAATTGAGTGAGAAATATGATATATTTTTTGTTTAATATATTAGGGTAGAAATAAAAAGGGGTAAATAAAATTGTAATTGAAAAATGGGTAAGTAAGGTACATGGAAAAAATAGGGGGTATTTTCATTCTAATAATATAACAAGAGGGGGTATTATCAATTGAATAATTAGAGGTAAAAACTAGAATTAAGGGTATTCTTTAATACCCTTTGAACGCATGTGCTATACCATACTTTTACTAAGTGAACCCCCTGTGGGTCCTTCAGATGACTTGTCGTATCCGTTGAAAAATAACACAACCACTTTATTTGATATCCGGAGGCATTAACCAAGTTGAAACCAAAGTTCACATGGTAAATTTAATAGAAATTGGATAGTCAGCAAGAGGGCATAGTGTGGCATGAGCATCTCGTAGAACATGGGTGTTGTTTCGAAAGTGTTTGACCAAATGAAAGAGCGAGACAACTTCTCATGGAATATATTGTGGTAGTGTACAGAAGACATGGTTTTCCTTACGGGACACAACGTCACACTGTTTCACCTTTGTAACAAATAAGTCTCCAACTTGAAAATTTTGCATTTGACACGTGTGCTCCCGACTGTGCCAAATTACAAGATCTAGAATAGGGTATGGACATCCCAATCAACTTTACAAGGAAGACTCCATAAAATGTTGAACCGGAAGCACTTTGTATGACTTATAAAGCCATGGTTGAGGTTTATGTTGTAGGATTTGATAAGGATTTGACACAAAAACTATCACGATGAGGGATGGATGTAAGAGGAAAGGATAGAAAGGATCCTTAAGGTAATAATGGCCGGAAATGATATCTCATTTAAAATCCAAGGGATAAAAATTGTAATTAATAGAACGGAAAGGAGGTTTGAGGAGATTATGGCTGGAAATGATCTCTCTAATAAAAGATACGTTGTTACTCTTGATTCACTTAAGAAAATGATGGCCTGGTCATTTTTTCGCAATTGAAGAACTGCCAAATTAATGATGAGAGACTCTCATAGTTGTTCTTGGATGTGGAGCATAGTGAAATTGTTACATCAATAGATTTGTCGATGTTGTAGTTGTAATTTCTCTAGTAGAAGTGTATGTAAAATGTGGAACCTTACACAAGGCAGGTGAACTATTTGACGTGAATGGTTTTAAAAAAAAATCAGGTGTCCAACCCAATGAATTCACTTTTACCAGTGTTTTATCCGCATGTGCCAAAGTGGGGTATCTTAAAAATGCCAAGGAAATGCATGAGGAAATAATAAGAAAATGTGGGTTTAAATATGGTGTTTTGTGGGAAATGCTCTTGTTGATATGTATGTGAAATGTGGAAGCATAGAGGATGCATGGAAAGTGTTCAAAGAAATGCCTCAACGAGATGTAGTTTCTTAGACCGCTCTAATTTTAGGGTATGCTTAGAATAGGCAACTTGATGAGGCCATGAAACTGTTTGAAAGTAATGCCTGAGAAGAAATTGGCCTCTTGGAATGTGATGATTGTTGGGTTTGGTCAGATTGGGGATGTTTGAGAAGGGTGAGGCTGTGGTAAATATACTCTCAAACTCCTTGACCTATGAAGAACGTTGCAGCAAAATCTGGACACTTATTACATTATGGAGGATTATGGAAGGTACACAAGATGGGCTTGGTGGAAAAGGCTTTGAAACCCTCTAACAACTACAACTAGCTCATGGAACACCAAAACCACTTAACTTCTATCGTCGATCAATTCTAGGCATGGTTCATCTCTCCTTATCTTTCATAATTCTCATATTTTAGTTTTCCTATTTTGCAACGAAATAAAATTTTAAACCCTAGGATTATCATACATTTGATTGTTTTAAATAAACTTGTTTGCAAAACAATAAAATGTCATATCATAACTTACGCAATCCAAATAATCCCTTGGTAGTCAACCATGGACTTAAACCCTCATTTTGAGATGATCTAACAAACTTCATAACCAAACTAGATTACTACAACACCCTTTTTATTGACAATTTGAGGTTGAGTTCCTTGTAAAGATGTCGATCATTTCCTTGTAAAAAAATAGTAAACCATGATTTTTAGAGACTCACAAAACCACCTTCGAAACCCCAGAAAAGAGGTGTCAAGCATCGTATGTGCTCCTTGTTATGAGGAGAGTCACATCAAGCTTTATATTGACCCCAATCGACCATTTGTACTCTCTTCACCGCTCCTCTAGGAGCCTTGTTACCCTATTTTGCACTTTTAGGAAGTTAAAAATTGAAAAGTTGGGTTTCATATCGGCTCACCGTGTGGGCCCTAACAACAAAATGCTTTTCTGCCTTTGTAAACCTATAGTATTTTTACTATAAAATTGCCCGAACCTTCAGTTTGGGAAAGAACATTCCTGGTTAGTTTGGAAAAGGGTTTTGTAGGCCTTCTGTTTTGTTTGACTAGGTCAAACTTGGTCGATTACAACCGATGGCTCCAAAACCATTTGCCAATTGTACATCTTCATCTCTGCTCTAAATTTTATCACCCTCGTGATTCTTGGTATATAGGTGGACACGTAGGAATTCACCCGTCGTGAATTTGCTTATCGGAAGACAATTTTTGAATGCACTTTCTTAGCCTCCGAGCCAAAATTGGGCATTTTTGCAACTAGCAGAAAATGTAAAAGAAATTTGTAGGACCCTAGTCAAGTTAAAAACCATCGTAGAAACTTATTAACACTTGTAAATAACTATTTTAAACTCTATCTTGTGACTTTTTGTGTGAAATTGACTTTTGGAAAAATAGTGTTTCTCTCTCTTCCTTCTCTCTCCTTAGTTAAGAAATGAAGTGAAATGAAATGAAATGAATGTATATTCTCTAACCCTCTCCTTTCAAATGTAAAATATTATCATTATTATGTAAATGGAAAACTAAAACCTTAATTATGCTAGATCTAGGTGGATGTCATGTCAACGATTTATCATTGATTTCATGCTCACATGGTTTTGCAGGATGTAAGTAAGATGGTGAAATGACGTGGTTGTAATTCAATATGGATTATTGTAATTTATGTATGTTAATTAATGTGTGTGTGTGTGCATAACGCATATATATATGTATTTTTATAATTATGTTATGTTACAAAAAGACTCATTATTGAAATTTGGTAATATGAATGAGATGTTAGTTTTAGGGGTGCTTTGGGAAATGTGCATTTAACTATAGGTGTTCTTTTGATTTAGATTTACATATGGTAAAAAGGGGGTTGGATATATATGTTAAGTGAAATTGTAGAGGATAGTTCAACATTTTTGTAAAGTATTGAAAGGTTTATTAGTGAAGTTTTGTAATATTTTTAAGATGCTAGTGTTTAAGGGAAATGTTCATCTAAACATGGGTGTTATTTTGATCCCAAGTTTTGTATTGTAAAATTTGGATATGTGTTAAATGAAATTGAATCTAATAGCTTATAGTGCAATTCCAATGTGCAATTGATGATTAAATAATTGGTGTGTTGTGTTTCTTACCTTAAAAATGTAATAAAGAGATCTAAATGAAATAGTCCACCCTAGTATAAACTTCGTGCATAACTACCCTTCATGTGTGATCTTTTAGCATAGAAAAATAAAACCTTAGGATGAACTTAAATTATTTTCACTTTCGATGACACCTTCTAGCTTAAGTAAATAAGATCCCAAGCTTGAGTTTATCATCGTAGTTTGTATGCTTAGTAACATTGTCATGAACCCGACGAATAGGAACAACATGGTCCAACATTATCTAGGTATGTGGTTTCTTCTAGGATTGGTAATCATGTGTGTAGTAAGGAGAATGTGTTCTCTTAAGGTATTACTCTTGGGAACCAACATTAAACATAGTGTAAAATCCTCTTAGACCGACATACATGTTGAGTGGCGAATATCGCCAACTAACCTTAGAAGTCACCTTTAAGAGTTGGATCATAAATGAACTCGATACCCAATCTCAATTATCATTTGGGTTTTATGGTGTAATACTAAGAGTTAATTACAAAACTTAACAACATTTTAGTGTATGATTAGTTTGTGAAAACGTAACCATTAGATGATGTCTTTGGAGAAAGGTGAAATTTAGGTCATTCTCATATCATGTTTAAACCATCTTGTGGTGAGAAGTGAGACCCACGTTGTGTAAACTCTAATGTGAATCCTTAACCCCTTAAAACGATGAACTACTCCATCTTGCTCTCCCATTAGTCCTATTAGGTAATGGATTTGATGTGAAACTAGGTGATCATGTTCTTAGAGACAAATCCCTAAGATAGGGACTAGTAGTCTCATGAGGATATAAATGCCCCTATTAACAAATAGTCTACACAATTCATTAAAAAGTATATGAACCTAGTTAGGGAGAAATAAAACCTCTTAAGTCAGACGTAAAACGATACTCAGAAACCTAATCTAGAAACAAGAAAATAAGGAAGTATGTTGCCATGTTTAGAGCCTTTGAATCCTTAACTAATTGTTGGAGCATAACTATAGTAAACTTATAATTGATGCTTGGCCTTGGGAAGTGTAATCGTGGATGTTATTCCACAAGAAAGTGAAACATGATCTTCCTTGTAATGTGATTAAACCCTCTCGCTATGGATAAATAACATATTTCCTATAATACTTATTGTGTACTAACTCAATTATCAATTTATAAATGAATGAAAGAAACTTGACCCTAAATCCTTGAGAAAAAGATGTGAACCTTCCCTCCTTTGGACTCACACTTTTTTGTTGTGTAATAGAGGTATGATATAAGATCAAGATGCATGCCCTTAGGAGTGAATCCTAGGGATAATACCTAGTAGCCTTGTGTGTATGTAAATAGCCTTGTGTGTAAATAAATACCCTATTAACAAATGAGCAAATTAAACAAGTAATTGAAATAATGTAGATGATCCTTATTCAATGAGATACATCATAAGTTAAATGTTAAATGACATAAAGGAAATCTAGAAAAAAGGAAAAGGATTGTATGATTCACATGTTATGAGCCTTTCTAGGACTTATGTTAAAGACTGAAACATCATTGTAATAAAAGTGTAATTCTAAAAATATCGTGTCGTGGGAAGGCCCTACCTATAAGTTTATACTGTAGTTGAATCATTATGTTGTGCCTTGTCATTTAAAAAAAAGTGTCCTTGATGTGCATCATGTGTTTTCACATTATCTATGCGGGTTAATGTTTGTGAAAACATATCATGTGTTGTGCGTTGTCCTAAGTGATCCCCTATAATGTCATATTTACTACAATGTAAGTCAAAAAAAAAAAAAAAAATCCAGATTTTTACCGTATATTTGTGTGTGAAAACTTTGGGCGTTACAGACATATGTATATTGACTATCCAAAAATGTTGTTGAGGAGGAAAATTTAAGAGAAATCATAAATTCTTACTATGCCTTTGTTTGAACACTCGAGAATTAAATTTTTTTCCATTTACACATTTTACATGTTTTTAGTTATATTATACTTACAAAATTTTGACATCATCGTCTCTTCTTATTTGTAAATTTGAAACATAATTCTTATTTATCACACAAATCTATAAATAATTTATACAGTATGTGTAAATATATATTAAAACAACTAAAATAAGTAGAAGTTTCATTTGTTTTTTAATTAATAATATAATAATTCCACTTATGTACAGAATTTGAAGTAAAATAGTAAAAAAATTGTAGAGGATACACGGCCATCAATTTAAAGGCTCGTTGTGTTATGAAAATAGGTAATTCCTACTTAGAAGCATCTATACAATTCAAATAATGAGATGGTATCATTCCACATGTATGAAAATTGAGGGTATGGCTTGCAATATTTAGGTGTTTATTAGGAATTAACAACAAAAAAATGATGGGGTTTTTTTGTCGCACCATGAGACATATACGTTAGCATTGTTTTTCTATAAAAATTTTGTGATTAATTGCTGGGTTTTATTCTTTTATTTGAATTAGAAATTATTTTACTAATAGTGGAAGTAGTACTTTAATATCATAATTTGGGAGTACTACTCTTTTGTTCTTCTCCTAGAGTGACTTATTACTCCCCCTTTTTTCTTTGTATGGTCTTAATGTTGATTATGAAATGGTTATTGACCTATCAACGTTGTTTAACTGATTTAGAAAGGAATTCCTTATTACTTGAAATTAAAAAAAAAAAAACCATGTCTATTCATGTACTTGTGTACTATAGGTGAGCATGCAGGAATACCTAGATTATCACACATCTACAAGAGAGATACAACAATGAAATGTTTGGGTATTTTTAATTAGATTTGAAATTTGTGACTTATTGCCTATTATCACCTTGACTATATCACTCAACTTGCACATGTTATTTGAAATACAATTGCAAAGTGTTCTAATAGTCAAATTATCCATTTTTTAAGTTTTTTTGTGGTTAGGAAGCTCAAGGTGTATTTTAGTTGTTTCAGAGTTCTACTTTTCGTACTCCAAAATCTAAGAAACCAAGATATACACAATTTTAAGGACCTTATTAAATATTTTGACTATATCATTTAAAATAATTTTGAATAAATGTCTTGAACTTATTATAAAAATTATAAATTTGAGATTTTTATAATTTATCATTATTCTTAAAGATATAGATGCTAGGCCTTATAACTAAGATTAATATTTTTAGGGAAAATTTTAGTGGCGAATTTTCGTAAACTCGCGAATATTAGGGATTTTGGAAATTGGAAATGGTGAATTTTCAACAGTCGGTTGCCGCTAGTTTGCCTAAAATTTTTGCTTGACAAGTCATTTGTATGGGTCAATTTGCCTACTATTTATAGTAAAAATGAACTTATGTATGTATTTCGCCAACATTTCTAATCAAAATGTGCAAATATTTGCCAAGGAATAATACATATCTCGGGGTTGCGGGTACTAGGGGAGACAACTGTCTATTTCTAAAGAGATGACCATCTTAATAACACAACATACATGGGATGGACGGTCATTCAAATTTATCGGGACGACCGGCTCCAACACAGTTGATGGAAAACCAACAAGGTCGATGATCGACTAATGGATTCCATCCAATGCGTAGGTGACGACCATCCAATGTAGTTTAGACATCCAACCAAAAAGGATGCATCCAACACAGAAGGATGGCGTATCAATAAGGTTGGGCATCGACGACCAATGGATTTTGTCTAATGCGCAGGTGACGACCATCCAATGTAGGTTAGACGGTTGACCAACATGGATGCATCCAACATAGGTAGCACGATAAACCAAAAAGGTTGGACAGACGACAATGGATTTTGTCTAATGCGCGAGTTAGACGGTCGTCCAATGTAGGTTGATGACCAACCAATAGGAATTTCGTATAGGGAAAAATAAACGTCCATCCAACACCCATCCAATTATACGAAACCATCTCAAAAATGCCTTGCCAAATCGCCTTTCTTTGTGAATCTATATTTTGGAGATTCACCATCGCTTCAAAGTACATTTCAAGATTCGCCAACCATTCTATAATAATTTTTCGTAGGGGGTCCTTAAAATAAACCCCGAATATTTTTATCAAGTCAACATTTGTCTCATACAATGAGTGATTAGGACTAAATTTTAGCATGTTGTACCCTAAACACATGTAAGACTATATGTAGGAAATTAAAATTATTTCTTTGGTATTCCTTACAAATTTTCATTATTAAAGAGGAAAATCAATCAAATGAATAAAAATAAAAAATGAAAAAATGAAAACACAATTGAAACTAAAAGGAAAGATGTAAATTTAAATATTCACGTAAATCAGAATATATAAATTCTATTAAAATTTGAAAGAAATGTAATTAATATGAAGAATTCTTTTTCATGTATTTATCATTTAGTGTTGGCTCAAGGTTTCAAAGTAGCCTCTACATGCTTTTTTTTTCTGTTTCAATTTGAGCAGGTTTCATGTGATTTGAATAATGAAAACGGGTTCTAGTAGGTGGAAAATATATATTGTGGAGTTATTTACCTGCACTTAATACTCATAATCGTCTCCATATAATTTTTTTCCTATGGAGACGATACTGACAGAGACGATAACGATGATAGCTAACCCTAATAGGATCAGTGGAGGAGAAAGATGATGGAAATCTACAGGGGAAGCGTGTCATCAGCAGTAATGGAGGGTTTTTTCGAATAGGTAAGGGTCGAACAGAGGACATTTGTGGTAGTTGTGCTTTCCACTGTGGTGGCACCATTTTTGCAATCTCAGGTGTTGGAGTCGTAGTATAATGTGCCCCTGGTGCTGGACCAGGGATGGAGAGGGGCTCGTTTGGTATGCCCAAAACCCTATTTGCGGCGGTAAATCCCTTTTTTAACATTGGGAATCTCCAAAATCATAGCCGTGGTAACGTGACATAGGGACGTGAGGGAGACACTGAGAGCACAAACACCTCTCTCTTATCTCTGGGGTTGTTGTTCAGTCTCCTTCAGAAACAGTGAGCCTTGGCCGTAATGGTAAGAAATACTTAGTTGTTACTGTTTCAAATACATGAACTATTTGTGGTGCTCATTGGGTGAGGAAGCCGTTAAAGCCAACAATCAAAACCCCTATTCTCAAACTGGAGGAGGATTTACTCACAAGAGTTTTGAGTCGTGAAGAGGTCTATGGTAAACTTAGGATCATATTTCATTTAAATCACTTTGTCCAAATCTCTCTCAGCTACATGAATGGATCACAGAATGATGGTGCTCTAAAATCAAGAATAAGGTTGAACTGTAACCCTACTCAAGAGCATATTTCATTGTTTTTTTTTAATCTTGTGAAGATCGTGAGCCTTCCAAAAATTTATTAGGTGTAAGGAAATCATGGACTAATGACTAATCCCTAGTATCCCTCATTCAATCCATTAAAAAGACTCCTTTGATTTGTTGCCTATTTGAGTCTTTACTCTAGGGTCTTCCCTTACAACTATGGAACCAACCTTGTCTTGAAACCATTGGGAATACTTTAGGGGATTTTTAAAAATTAGAAGATGCCACAACCCTTCCCTTACATACTATGTATTCTCGAATCCTTATGGATTTCTATACATCTCCTTGATATCCCTAAGAAGATTAACATGCAAATTGGAAAAAGAATAGGGCCTCAATGGACGAACTACAAAATATTGACTTTCCATTGGCACATATGCTTTGAAATAGGTTATCTAATCTATTAGTGTGAGTGATTTAAGGAAAAATTAGGGTATAATCCAACCATGTGGAAGGATTCTCTCCTTTATCACTTCACCTTTAGTTTCCCCTTTTATCAAAACTCAAGTTGATGACAACTCCTCTAGTGCCCACCATATTTAAAAATAAAAATAATTTAAAAAAAAGGTTGGACCGAATTCTTTTGAGTGGTATTAGGTAAGAGGTGATTTATTTGATGGTGACGTGAATGGATTAGGTGGCCCCCATGTGAAGGCACATGGGCATCCTCAATGGACCTGCAGACCCGTCTTTTCCCTGGCAGAAAATAATACAAGCACTTTACTTGAGATCCGTAGGCTTTGACCACGGTGAAACCAAGCTAACATTATAAATTTAGTAGTGTTTGGATAGTTGCAGCGATGGTAGAATACAAAAGACAAGGGGCTCCTCATGGGACAATCACACTATCTCACTGATGCAACAAACATGTCTCCAACCTGATCAGTTTACATTTGTTTGTGTGCTCCCGGCCTGTGCAAAAATCTGAGCTCTGGAACAGGGCATGGACGTCTGTCAAAGCATAAAGATGGAGGAAATTTGTTAGATGTTGTAGTTGTAAATGTTGGTAGACGTGTATGCAAATTTTGGAAGCATAGAAAGGCACGGGAACTGTTGACAGAATGTCTTAAAAGATGTGGTTTTGTAGGCAAATTCCATTATAGGATATACACAAAATGGGTTCGTTGAAAAGGCTTAGAAACTTTTAAGCAAATGCAGAAATTACGTGTCAATGTAAAGAAAACATTGAGCTCTGCTACTATGCAGTTACCCTCTTCACTGAAAATTTAAGACAAATTTACGAGACGATCATTACTATAAATCTAGAAGTTCAAAAGTTCTTTTGATATTGTATTGTTTGAAGGCTTTGGTATCAATGGAGCTCAATTTTGAAGCAAAGTTCATGAAGGATAATGAGCCGGTGAGTCCCCTTGGATGGATTTTCAGTACTTCCTTGCTTACGGTATGCAATCAAGCCATATTTGAGATGGAAAGTCCTGTGGATGTGTACAATGCCAAGAAATCCATTAGGGATGTACTGTTGCCATGCAATCCCCGCTTTTGCTGTATAATGACTGAGGATAGGAATGGAGTGTTGAGTTGGGAAAAGACTGAAGTAAACGTGGACGATCATGTGATTGTTCCAGAGTTCCCCCTAGCTAGAATGACTTCGACGAGTTTGTGAATGATTATATCTATAATATACACCTCACCCCTCTTCAGAAATGTTAGCCCCTTTAGGAGTTCCACATCCTAAACTCCAATACCAGCAATGCAAGGGCCACACTGATTATAAACATGGATCATTCCATAGGAGATGGCATTTCCCTCATGTCTTTGCTGTTCGGCTGCATCACAAGAGTAGACAATCCAAATCTTTTCCTTACCTTTCCTTCTTCAAAATCTCTTCCCAAGAAAACAACTAGTTCATACTGTTCACTTGGTTTCGCTGAGTTTTTCTATGGGATATTGCATAGGCTGTTTATTCTGGTGCTTGTAATGTGCTACACTATTTCTGATTTCATTATCAGCTTGTTGAGAATGAGATGGATGGAGGATATCAAGATGCCTATTCGGGGGCATCCGGGTATTGAGATGCTGCCTAAAGTCATGTCCTCCATCGTCTTCCCCATTGAAGAAATAAGAAAAATAAAGGATTCTGTTTGAGAACGGTAAATGATGTGGTGATGGGGATAATATTCTATGGTTTGCAGTAATATTTGAAGAATGTACTTTCTCACGAAGAGCATACAACAACTCCCAATGAGCTAAAAAAGGTGAATTTAAGAATAACAGGCCTTGTTACAATGAACACTAGAGCAATGTCCAGATCAAGAGCATAGAAGAAATGTTGAAACCTAACAAAGGAGAGGTTATGGATGCACGAAAACTATTTCTCAAGAATGTAAGAGAGATTTGGAGATTTGCAAATACGGGTGAATCCACTTGAGCACCTCTTGCCTGCTGGCGCTAGTATTGCTGCATGGTCTCCTTACCCTTGTCTTTTATAATTTTCATATAATTTGGTTCTTCATTTACAATGTAATAGAAATAATAAACTATTGGGTAAGTATAATGTAATGCCCGCTTAAAACAACCCACTCGAGACCCAAAAACAACCTAGGATTAGTTAGGAAAATTATGGAACAATTTTTTTGTTTAAGAGAATCTACAACCAAGTTACAAGACAACAGATGCCATAAAGCAAGTTTCAAGATCAATTCAAAATACTAGCTTATATTTTTTCCACATCAACAATTATTAAAAATCACAAGGTCAAAACTTAGGGTTAGAAAGTTCATTTAGGTTGAGAGGGTAATCTCTCACCATACCCACTCTCTAACCGACTTAAAGATTCAACTTGATTTTTCTCAAAATTAACACATTCAAACTTCCCTAAATCATTCCCATTAGATAGAAAATGTCCTCACATTTCCAATGATACAAAGAAGTCCTCCTAACTCCTTATATTTCTCAAGTTATGGGCCGGTAAACCTTGGGAGGAAAATTTTTGGTGCATTTTCACTTTTTTTCCCATGGGGCAAAAGCATTTTCTATTTGCCTCCGCGCGCCTCCATCAGCCCGAAGAGGACATGTGTCAGATTTTAAAAGCTCTGGCAGAAAGTCGAGCCGTCGGATAATTTTAAGACATTAAATCTTTTGACCAAAAAGTGCTAAGGGATCAAAATGATCCACGCCTCCACCGATGCCCAAGGTGCCACATGTGAGATCGATTGGTTTTGCGGAAAATGGATTGCATGGGAAACTTTAGAATTTTCACCAAGAAAGGTTTAAATTTTTAAAGTCAATAAAATCTCCGCTCCTCCATCATCGCCTGGTGAAGCCACGTGTCGACCATTCATTGGCTGCGGGATGACGGGCCGGTGGAGAGATTTATAAAATTTTCCCAAAATTTTCTGAAAACGCAAAAGGAAAAAAGGAACTTGTTATTCCATCGACGCCTCGTGACACACGTGGATACACCTAATTGGATGCGAAGCACGCCGGCAGGAGGCTTTAGGAAACTTAGAAAATTTTCCCAATTTTTTTTTGAAGACGCTAAGGTTAAAAAGGATTCTATGCCTCCGCCGTTGCCTCGTGAGGCCACGTGGCGCATCTCTCATTGGTTGGGCAGGTGGTGGAGCGATGGGGAAAATTTAAAAAATTCCCAAAATTTTTAAAGGTTAAGTTTGATTTTGTGGGCCTCGCCCAGATGACCAAAAAAAGGCAAAACCGGGTCGGCGGGTCCGCGAGGAAATTTTCCAAAATTTTTTGACTTAGGTGATTTTGAAAAAAAAGTAAGGCCTATGGGTTAGTGGAGCGGCGGGCAAGTTCATTCCTTTGGCATTTTTGTCCAAAAAGTGCTAAGGAAAATTCAACTCGCAAGAAAAAAAATGGGGTAAGGAAATTTTTCCAAATTTTTTTTTTGATAGTTAGAATTATTTTTGACGCCAAATGAAGAAAAACTTCAGAAGGCCATAACTTTTGATTGGGAGATTAGTTTTTAGGGAAAACAAGGACTTTTTGGAAATCTCTCGATGTCCTCTTTGCATAGGATCATTAATTTTTAATTTTGATAAATTTAAGGGTAAATTTTTGTGAAAACGTTCTATAGATTTTACAGTGCAAATTGGGTAAATTTTAACTTATAAAATTTTACTCAATTGTTCTTCTTCCTCTCTCAACATGTCAAATAGACATGGAGAATTTTTCTTAGATGGATTTAGGATAGGTTTTCAAGGTAAATTTGTTTGATTGAGTTCTAATTCGAAATTTTACAACTTTGACATAAGCAAAACATTGAAAGCTTTGAACTCGATTTTGCCAGGTTTTGGAAGATTTCCTTTAAGTGTTTTTTGTCTAATTGAACTCATTTATATCCTAGTCATGTTCAATTTTAATGTTTCATTGTTATTTCTTGAGTATTTGAGGGTTATTTTGAATTTTGATAAAGGAATTTTGAGTTTAACGTGAAGCAAAAATGAAGTTTGGCATTTAACTCAATGGTTAAACTATTTTACTTGCCATGAATGAAACATTCATTCATTCCATGTTTCAAATATTTTCATTCCTTCAATCAAATGATAAAACAAGAATGTAACTTTTATTCTTTTCCAAAATCATATATTTCACAAAACAAAGTATTACATTTCTTCTTCTCACACATTTCTTTCTTTCAAAGAGAGATTTCAAATACATATAAATGATCAAATTCAATACAACAATGCAAATTTGAGAAAGGTAATGCAATCCTTTATTGATTCCAAAATACAACTTTACAACTTTTCTTTCATTCCTCGAATACAATTTCTTTCACATTCTTTCAAAACAAAAACAGAGTTTATCTCTTTTACATTTCACTTTACAAATTTCATAATCAACACAACATCTTTCCATTACAAAAATTTACAAGTTCATCCACTTCAAGTGGGAAAGGTTACAATAAAATTTATCTCAAAAGGGACTGTCAAACTGTCTTTTTCCTTGCTCCAAAACAACAACATGTAGATTTCTCCTTCTTCAAATTTGATCACAACAAGAGTAGGGAAAGGCAACGCTCTCCACCCAACCAAGACATCCAATGAAAAGGAGAATCCATCCTTCTTCATTGGCCCCCGAGCCCCAACCATAGAGCAATAAAATATGTGATTCAACTCATGGCAACAAAGGCTTCCACAACACACACAAGCAACATTTTGTTTCACATATAAAAACACAATCCAAAACAGAATGTAGTTTGCAACTACATTAAAACATGACAAACAAAACTAAGGCTTCATCAAGCAAGCCAAAGGAGCAAGAAACTATGGGGATGCTACTTATGCCTCCCAAAGGGGAAATGGGTATCACCACTTGATTTCAAACTACCAAAATATAGTATATCAAAACCCTGACATTCCTTATGCCTCCCCCAAGTACCCCTTATTCCTCACATTTCATTTTCCTCCCCAACCTCTTATGGCACCCCATAACGAGTAAAGAAATGCAAGCTATTTCTTTGTAAGGTGGAACCCAAATCCCAACTCCCTCCACACTTATACCTCCCAAAAATCACTTATGCCTCCCACAAAATAAACCCCATAGTCTTCTCCTACACCATTCCTAGGCCATCTACCCAACAACCCACAAACATGCCAAAACATTCACAACAATAACATTTACATAAATAAAAGAAGAGCATTTCAAGAGCCAAGCTCCTACCTCTCCATGATGGAGTTGTTCCAAGTTCCAAAACAACAAGTTTTTTCCCAATGCAAGCAATCCAAAATCAACCAAGCACAAGTATTCAACAATCTTTCAAACTTCTCCCAAAGTAAGAGCTCCAAAACAACAAAGAATTCACCCAAGAATCAAGTCTCAAAAGTGAAGCAACCCAAAACAAGGCAAGAAATTCAAATTTTATAGAAGAGGGAAGAGAAGAGGATGAGGTGGATCCATGTAGGATGCCACATCACACATCCTCAACCCCAACACAAAATTCAACTTCATTCTCCAATGCATAATAAATAGGTGGGTGAATAATATGACAATTTTACTTACACACTCAAATCCAACCCACACCCCAAAGGACTGAAATTAAACCATGTAAGAAAAGTGCAATTAAAACTTACAATTTGTCTTCCCAAAATGCATTATAAAAGTCTAATTTTAACTTCCAAACCATAGGTATGGTTGGTAAATAAATTTAAGAGGTATGGGACAAGTTTAACTTGTCCCACAAGCCTCCAAAATCAGCCTCCAAGGACAAATTCGAATTTCAAGAAGGTGAAGTGTTTCACACTCAAAAGTTAACTTACATTCCCTTACACATCACTTACACATTCTTACACATTACTTACACATTCTACACATTACTTACAACATTTAATTTAAGAGCCAACAACTCTATTAATTACATTCTTATGACATATTTGATTTATTTATTTTAACAACATGATTACTCACAATATTAACACAATATTTAATAATTAATGAAAGGGGTAACACATCACTCAATAACCACATACAAACATTAATAAAAAGGAACCAAAATAAAGAAATACATAAAACCCTTGGTCACATTTAAAGGTGATCCCCCATGGGAATCCCTAACAAAATACAAACACACACAAACAATACATGTTGCCATGGTGACCTTGTTGAATTCATCTAGAATTCCAATGTAGTTGGTCTCCAATCCCAATGTTTGTTGTGATATTTTAACCTACAAAACACAAATACCTCCTTTCGGCCTCATGGCCATATCGAACATCCAAAATGATATAAATATAATCTCAAAATCATCTATACATATGAATCACAACAACATCAAGGCAATCAACAATATCATTTACAATTTATATCAACAACTATATCATCATCAAATAATTTCCATTTTCTAGATCTACTCACAATATCCAAATATCACATGTCCGAACAACATCCATAATATATCCATGTCAAATAGTATATCATCATCCACATATGAAATGTCTCTAATAATCATCATGCATCATAACTGAATCAAGATCAACAATAATCCATGGTCTAACATCTAACATCATACTAAATCAAAACCATAATAATGTCCATAATATAATCAATAGTATCAAGATCAGTATCAAAAGGTGTCAAAGGGAAGTGGGCACTACATCCCCCTCCCCTTAGACTCGACTTCCTCCTGGAAGTCACTGGAACAAATGTGGAAACTGAACTCGTAATAATGTAACATCCTCCCATGTAGCCATAGTCTCATCATATATGTCCCACTATACCTGGACCTGATCAATCTCTCCTCGAAGGCCCAAGGTCTGTGATCTATAATGTGAAATGGGCTCCACCATCACCTACCCCTGATCTTACACCTGTAATGAGGTCCAATCTAACACATGAGAAGGATATACAATATATCTCCTAAGAATTAAAACATGAAACACATCATGTACATGAGACAAGCTAGGTGGCAATGCTAGATGGTAGGCCAAAGGGCCGATACGCTCCAAGATCTCAAAAGGACCAACGAATCTAGGAGCTAACTTAGAACCTTTTCCATAATGGATAGGCTCTTATGTGGCCTAACACGAAGGAACACCTTCATGCCCACATCAAAACTATGGTTCGATCCTATGCTGATCTGCGTACTTCTTGCTTCTTCTGCTCCATGTGCCTCCTTGTAGTCTCTGTCTCGATCATAACCACACTTGCTCCATGTCCTACAATAAAGTTGGTCCAAGAGATACCCTATCCTCTAACCTGTCCCAACTAAGAGGTGTCCTACACTCTCTACCATACAAAGCCTAAAAGGAGCCATGCCTATAGAACTCTGAAACTATTATTGTAGGAAAACTCCACCAAGTATAGGTACTCCTCCCATCTCACTTATGATCCATCACATACATCCTAAGCATGTCCTCTAAAATCTGATTCACCCTCTCGGTCTGTCCATCTATCTCGGGGTGATAAGTTGTGCTGAAATTAATCCTCATCCCAAGGGCATGTTGCATGGTAGTCCAGAAATGGGAAGTATATAAAGGATCACGGTCAAAATAATCTTCCGTAGGAATCCCATAAACTGAAATCTCATCCAATATACCCGTGCCACTTGCTAGTTGTATAAGTGGTCTTCACCAGAGAAAAGTGAGCCACTTTTGTCAATTTATCAACCATGACCATGATGGCATCGTGGTGATATCTCGACATTAGTAGCCCAATAATGAAGTCCATGGAAATGGTGTCCCACTTCCACTCTAGTATAGCATGAGGAAAGAGAAGGCTAACTGGATGCTGATGCTCGGCCTTCACTTTCTGGCACTCTAAACAACATGACACAAACTGAGCCACGTCTCTATGAATTCCTCTCCAATGATACAACTATCTCAAAGTAGCGTGCATCTTCTTCACCCCGGGATGGGCTAAATAGGGTGCACGATGTGCCTCTATCAAGATGTCCTGCCTCAAGCCTCCGTCTCTGGGAACATAAATCTGACCTCTGTGCCTGAGAAGTCCATCTTCCTCTAGTGAGAAACCATCAAACTTCCCCTCAAGGGGTCTCTGAGGACTCGATCTCTGCTCTCTAACTGCAATGTAGAAGCTATCAAGAGGAAGCTTTGAAGAATCTGCTCCATAAATCATGCCCACCAAAGTGGCCATAACCACATGTCTCCATCTCTAGAGCATCTTTGCAACCACATTCTCCTTCCCCTTCACATGCTCTATCTCCATATCATACTCATAAAGAAACTCCATCCAACACCGCTGACGAGCATTGAGATTGGGCTACGTGAAGAGGTGGCGAAGACTCAAGTGATCTGTCCTGAGTGTGAATCTCCTACCAAGAAGAAAGTGTCTCCATCGAACCAAGGCATGCACAACTGCCACAAGCTCAAGATCATGAGTCGGATAATTAAGCTCATAATCTTTGAGTTTGTGAGACTCAAAAGCCACTACTCTACCCTCCTGCATCAACACACCTCCAAGGCCTACTAAAGAAGCATCCGTGCATACAAAGAACTCACCATGTGGATCCGACACTTGCAAGAATAGGTGTTGTAGTGAGACATTCCTTCAGTGTCCTGAAGGCCTGCTCACATCTATCTGACCAAACAAACTTCTTCCCTTTCCACTGAAGGGAAGTGATGGGGTGTGCAATCCGAGAGAAGTCCTAAACAAATCTCCTGTAGTAACCTGCTAATCCCATGAAGTTGCACCTCTGTCATAGTAGTGGGTGCTGTTGTCCAATCCATAATGGCTCTAATCTTGGAAGGATCGACTATGATACCTTCCCCAGAAATGATATGACCCAAGTATTGTACCTTTGACTAAAAGAAAGCACACTTCTCCAAGTTCCCATAAAGATGTTGCTCATGAAGACACCAAAGAACTCGCGAAGGTGCCCTCGTGCTCCTCATGCACATACTTGAGTAAATCAAAATGTCATCAAGGAAGATGAGCACTCATTCTTGAATACCTCATTCATCAAACTCATAAACACTGCGGGGGGCATTAGTCAAACCAAAAGGCACCATTGTGAACTCATAGTAATATCAAAATGGTCTTAAGAAGATGAGCATGGTAGGGAAAGAAGGTCATCGAATACCCCAAAAATCATAAAACCCTTCATCAAACTCATAAACAGGGGGGCATTAGTCATACCAAAAGGCACCATTTGTGAACTCATAGTGCCCATATCTCATACTTTTGAAAAGTGGTCTTATGAATATCACCTTCGTTGTTTATGTGTCAATCCTCAACCTTGATGATAGCCTAACTTAAGATTTGATCAATCTAGAGAAAATGGTGGCTCCCTTCATCTTAAGATCGATCAAACAAATCATCATATAATCAAACAAGTGGAAGGGGATAATGATTCTTGATCGTTACTTTATTCAATTGTGTAATCAATACACAACCGCAAGGATCCATCCTTCTTCACAAAAATCACCAGGCGCACCCCAAGGGGATACACTAGGATGGATAAGGCCTTTCTCCAAAGGCCCTCTAGTACAACTTGAGCTCACAGCTGAGAGCTCGGGGTGGTCATCCGATAAGGTGCTCGTGAGATAGGCTCTGCTCCCGGAACTAGATCTATATGAAAATAAATCTCACGTGGGGTGGTAACCCCGGTAGCTCCCCTAGAAAGACATCTGAAAACTCTCTCAAAATGGGATGGTCATCTAGCGATGGTCCACTAGACCCATCCTCGATCTGTCACTAATCTGTAATAACATACATCTGACAACCCCATCGTACACACCGCTTAAGCTGCATAGTGGAGATGGTGCGAATAGAAATGGTCTCCTGACCCCTAAAATCACCGACTTAACTCCTAGATCATCTGCACAAGATATAGTCTTGTGGTAACAATCCATCCTAGCCCTATGTGTAGATAACCAATCCATACCAAGATGACTCCATAAGAGCCCAATGGAAGGATACAAAGATCCGAGGTAGTGGTGAAAGGTCCCAAATCCACTACACACTCCTTAACTAAGGAGTCTACAGAGATCTTGGCTCCCAAAGCCATCTCAACATGTCCCAACTATGACCCTACCTAACTACCACCAACCTACATCACTCTACTAAATATGGTGTAATAAAAGAATCAAGAACCAAAATCAAACAATATGGAGGTAGGAATACCACCAATGCTACCTGTAGTCTCAATAACTGTGCTCTGGTGCTCGGCCTAGCGGTTCTCAACCACTACATAAATCCTATGACTACGCCCCATGTCACCAACAATAGGCTCTAGAGATCTATGTGTCTTACCCTTGTTATTAGGGTTTTGTGGGAAGTCTCTCCAAAATGTCCAGTAACACCACAACCAAAACAACCGCCTAATCCTCTCCCTGTGTAGCAGGTCCGGCCGGTACTCTCGAAGTCTATGGTGTGGATCCTAATGATCCAAATGTGAGTACATGGTCTCTCTTTGAGAGCTCCTACTTGAGTGAGATCTAGGTCACCCCGTGTCCTGATGGGACCCCTAGGAGAGGCCCCACTCGACCACCCTCTATGCATCAAATCTCTGTGGAGGTCTATAAGGTGGGTGGGACTGATTGCTACTTGCTTATGGTCTAAAAGATGACTGTGCTGAACCTTGTCCACCACAAGGAGGAGGTACTGACCCCCCGATCTACTTGTCCCGCATCTGCTATATGCGGTCCGGACTCGATCTCTATCTCATCTGTTGGTCTTTCCCCGAGTCTCCTCTGCTATGTAGGCCTTCTCAACGGCCTCGACAAGTGTCTGTGGACAATGGATCCACACTGCACCTCCAATGTCTAGATTCAGGCCCCGGATGAACCTTTGGATCCATACCTGCTCATCCTGCATGTACTCAACATACTGGAGTAGATCCAGAAATCTACTCTCATACTCTACTACTTATAAGAGATGCTTGTCGAGGTCATGAAACTCATCTATCCGTTATTGTATGAACCTCCATGACAAATATCTTCTCTGAAACTCCTCAAAGAGCTCCCAGGTAACTATCTCAGAATCAACATGGAGCTTCTTCTCCTCTGTCCTCCACCATACTCCTACTCCATCCCTCAGTAGATGGATCACAACACGAGCTTTCATGTTTCTAGAACAAGGGCGAGCTTTGAAGCACCCGCTCAAGCTCACTAACCAGGCCTCTACCTAAAATCCACCTATGTCACTAGAATAATGTGATGGCCAAGCTTCAGGATCTCCCTGATGTGATCTGCAGCTGTGGTCTGATGGCCTCTAGGCCTCTCTGCATGCTCATCCCTAAGCCTAGGGCTCCAGACCTCTCTCTATGTCCTGAAACTTGGTCACCCTGTCCCCTCTATGGTGACTCTACTCTGGCTGACTCTGCATGGAAGTTCTCTCCTCCATGCTCCTCGACTGGGTCGAGGAGATACATGACCCTCAATGGAAGTGACTCTATCATGTCTTACTTGCATGCCCTCCTACTGATCCTCCACGTAACGCGGTATTAACCTCCTGAAGGGTCTATAAAATCTGTGGTAGGATGGTTGCTACAACATGATCTAGAGGTGGTATGTCTAAGTCTATGTGAAAAGGCTCCTCATCTTGTCTGCCTCCTGCATAGAACAAAATGAGAGTTAGTTCATTATTCTAGGTCTTACTCAGTTTCCATGTTTACTAAAATGTGTAATTTCCAAACCAAACTATTTTCTAGATTTAAAAGTAAAGGTTTAAATTTCACTAGGTTTAAAGTTCATGTCTCAAGTTTTCTAGTGTGCCCAATGGTCCAAGATTTTGAACCACTACTCTGATACCAAGTGTAATGCCCGATTAAAACAACCCACTTGAGACCCAAGAACAACCTAGGATTAGTTAGGAAAATTATGGAATAATTTTTTTTTTTTTAAAAGAGTCTACAACCAGGTTACAAGACAATAGATGCCACAAACAAGTTTCAAGATCAATTCTAATTACTAGCTTATATTTTTCCCATCAACAATTATTAAATTCTCAAAGGTCAAAACTTAGGGTTAGAAAGTTCAATTAGGTTAAGAGGGTAATCTCTCACCATACCCACTCTCTAATTGCTTAAAATATTCAACTTGATTTTTCTCAAAATTAACACATTCAAAACTTTCCTAAATCATTCCCATTAGATAGGAAATTTCCTCACCTTTCCAATGATATAAAGAAGTCCTCCTAACTCCTCATATTTCTCAAGTTATGGGCCGAGACCTTGGGAGGAAAATTTTCCCAAGGCGGGCCTGTGGGCCTAGGGAAGAAAATTTTCCCATGTGTGGGCCGGCTGGAGTGGGGAAGAGTTTTGGCACATTTTTCCTTTTTGGGGAAAAATTTTGATTTTCCTCCACACGCCCGCGAGCCCGAAGAGGACACGTGTCGGCTTTTTAAAGCTCTGGCGGAAAGTCGGGCCGTCAGAGAATTTAAGACATTAAGTCTTTTGACCAAAAAGTGCTAAGGGATCAAAATGATCTATGCGCCTCCACCGATGCCCAAGGCACCACGTGTCAAGCTCTAATTGGTTGCGGGAAAAATGGACTTGTGGGAAACTTTAGAATTTTTTTAAAAAAGGTTTAAAGTTTTAAAGTCAATAAAATCTTCGCTCCTCCACCGCATCCTGGTGAAGCCACGTGTCATGATCCATTCATTGGGTGGGTCAACGGGTCATTGGATCGGAGAGATTTAGAAAATTTTCCCAAAATTTTTCTGAAAATGCAAAAGGTAAAAAGGAACCCACTCCTCCACCGATGCCTCGTGATGCCACAGGCAACACGTGATTGGCTGCGGGCACCATTGGGGAGGCGGAGGAAACTTAGAAAATTTTCCCAAAAAAGGTTTTTTGAAGTTGCAAAGTTAAAAAATTTTTCTCCTCCATCGTCACCTCGTGAGAGCCACGGTAGCACCTCGATTGGCTATGGGCCAGCGGGAGGCGGGAAAATTTGAAAATTTTCCCAAATTTTTTTTAAGGTTAAGTTTAATTTTGCAATGCCCACGAAAGTGGTAACAAAAAGGCAAAAAGCTGGGGGCGGTAGGGAAACATGGGAAATTTTTTTCCAAAATTTCTTTTTTTGACTTAGGTGATTTTGACAAAAAGTAAGTTCCTCGACGGGTTAGCCAGAGTGGCGGGAAAAATCATTCCTTTGGCATTTTTCCAAAAAACTAAGGAAAATTCGGAAAAAGCCCGGGGTCCACCAAAAAATTTTTCCCAAATTTTTTTTGATAGTTATTAGAATAATTTTTGACCAAAATGAAGTAAAACTTTAGAAGGCCATAACTTTTGATTGGGAGATCGGTTTTGGGAAAATGAGGACTTTTGGAAATCTCTCGACATCCTCTTTTTCATAGGAATCATTAATTTTTAATTTTGATAAAGTTTAAGGGGTCAATTTTGTGAAAATTTATGCAGGCTTTTACAGTGCAAACTGGTAAATTTTAACTTATAAAATTTTTTCAATTTGATCTTCTTCCTCTCTCAACATGTCAAATAGACATGGAGGATTGTTCTTAGATGGATTTAGGATAGGTTTTCAAGTATAAATTGTTTGATTGAGTTGCAAATTGAAATTTTACAACTTTGACACAAAAAACAAGAAAAGCTTTGAACTCGATTTTGCTAGGTTTTTTAAAATTTTTTAAGTGTTTTTGTTAATTTAATCATTTATATCATACATCATGTTAAACAATTTAATTTTCATTTGTTATTTCTTGTTGTTGCAGGTTTTTTGATTCATTTTGGGTAAAGTATTTTCTAGAGTTGAAATAAAAAAAAAAAATTAACTTCAATGGATTCTATTTATATTTTCCATCATAAAAGTATGGAATTCATTCCATGTTAGTTTAAATACATTTATTTCCTTCAATTCAAATTATTCCAAAACAAAATGCAATTTGATTTCTTTTTTAAATCATATATTTCAAAAGATAGAGTTTATTATTTTCTTCACACGTATTTCTTTTTTCAAACAAAGATTTCAAATCATAATTAGATGATTTCAAATTTAAACAAAATGCAAATTTGAGAAAGGTAATACAATCCTTTATTGATTCAAAATACAACTTTACAACTTTTCTTTCATTCCTCGAATACAATTTCTTTCACATTCTTTCAAAAAAAACAAATGAGTTTATCTCTTTTACATTTCACTTTACAACTTTCATAATCAACACAACATATTTCCATTACAAAACATTTACAAGTTCATCCACTTCAAGTGGGAAAGGTTACAATAAAATTTATCTCAACAAGGGACTGTCAAACTGTCTCTTTTTTCCTTGCTCCAAAACAACAACATGTAGATTTCTCATTCTTCCAATTTGATCACAACAAGAGTAGGGGAAAGGCAACACTCTCCACCCAACCAAGACATCCAATGAAAAGGAGAAGCCATCCTTCTTCATTGGCCCCCAGCCCCAACCATAATGCAATAAAATATGTGATTCAACTCATGGCAACAAAGGCTTCCACAAACACACAAAGTACATTTTTTCACATATAAAACACAGTCCAAAGAAAATGTAGTTTGCAACTACATTAAAACATCACAAACAAAACTAAGGCTTCATCAAGCAAGCCAAAGGAGCAAGAAACTATGGGGATGCTTCTTATGCCTCCCAAAGGGGAAATGGGTATCACCACCTGATTCAAACAGCAAAAAATATAGTATATCAAAACCCTGACATTCCTTATGCCTCCCCAAGTACCCCTTATTCCTCACATTTCCTTATGCCTCCCCAACCTCTTATGGCACCCCATAACGAGTAAAGAAATGCAAGTTATTTCTTTGTAAGGTGGAACCCAAATCCCAACTCCCTCCACACTTATACCTCCCCAAAATACTTATGCCTCCCACAAAATAAACCCCATAGTCTTCTCCTACACCATTCCTAGGCCATCTACCCAACAACCCACAAACATGCCAAAAACATTCACAACAAAACATTTACATTTATAAAAAAGAGAGCATTTCAAGAGCCAAGCTCTACCTCTCCATGATGGAGTTGTTCCAAGTTCCAAAACAACAAGCTTTATCCCAATGCAAGCAATCCAAAATCAACCAAGCACAAGTATTCAAAATCTTCAAAATTTCTCCAAAAGCAAGAGCTCCAAAAACAAAATAATTCACCCAAGAATGAAGTCTCCAAAAGTTCAAGCAACCCAAAACAAGGCAAGGAATTCAAATTTTATAGAAGAGGGAAGAGAAGAGGATGAGGTGGATCCATGTAGGATGCCACATCACACATCCTCAACTCCAACACAAAATCAACTTCATTCTCCAATGCATAATAAATAGGTGGGTGAATAATATGACAATTTTACTTACACACTCAAATCCAACCCACACCCCAAAGGACTGAAATTAAAACATGTAAGAAAAGTGCAATTAAAACTTACAATTTGTCTTCCCAAAATGCATTATAAAAGTCTAATTTTAACTTCCAAACCATAGGTATGGTTGGTAAATAAATTTAAGAGGTATGGGACAAGTTTAACTTGTCCCACAAGCCTCCAAAATCAGCCTCCAAGGACAAATTCAAATTTCCAAGAAAGTGGAGTGTTTCACACTCAAAATTAACTTACACATCACTTACACATCTCTTACACATTACTTACACATTCTTACAACACTTAATAAGAGCCAACAACTCTATTAATTACATTCTTATGACATATTTGATTTATTTATTTTAACAATATGATTACTCACAATATTTACACAACATTTAATAATTAATGAAAGGGGTAAATGCATCACAAAATAAACACATACAAACATTAATAAAAAGGAACCAAATAAATAAATACATAAAACCCCTTGGTCACATTTAAAGGTGATCCCCCATGGGAATCCCTAACAAAATACAAACACACACAAACAATACAAGTTGCCATGGTGACCTTGTTGAATTCATCTAGAATTCCAATGTGGTTGGTCTCCAATCCCCGATGTTTGTTGTGATATTTTAACCTGCAAAACACAAATACCTTCGCCTCGTGGCCATATCAAAACATCCAAAATAATATAAATATAATTCCAAAATCATCTAGATATATGAATCACAACAACATCATAGCAATCAACAATATCATTTACAATTTTATCAACAACTATATCATCATCAATAATTTCCATTTCTAGGTCTACTCAAATATCCAAATATCACATGTCCGAACAACATCCATAATATAACCATGTCTCCAAAATCATCATACATCATCATCAAGATCAATATATAACATTTTGTGTCCACTTGTTATGAGGAGAGTCGTATCGAAGCTTTAGATTTACCTGACAAATGAACCTTTTGTACTCTCTTCGCCACTTCTCTAGAGTTCCTGTTGCTCCATTTCTCACACTTTTAGGAAGCTACCAAAATTGAAAAATTGGCTTTCACGTTTTGAACCATAGTTCACCTTGAGCAACGAAATGTCTATCACGTTCATGAACCTTTAGTATTTTTTACTACACAATTTATTGTAACCTTCGAAATTTAGGAGAAAAGAACTCTTCTGACATAAAGTCACATAAGAAAAAGTGACCTTGTTTTAGGGATGCTAGTTTGAAATTTTTACTACATAATTTATTATAACCTTCATTTTGATTCAAATTTACGTATGTGTTGGCAAAATAATTTTTGAGTGAACAAATTAATGATTTCTCACCAACAGTGCACGGGATTGAGTCCCTCTGCTTGAATGGGGCAGCTCCATTTATTGAAAACAAGGAAATGAAAACAATCTAAACTAATTTTCGGGGTGGCTCAAGACTAGAGATCACACAAGAATACTTCCCTAAACCTATGGCAATTGCTTGTATTAGATACAAGAGAAGAAAATTGCTTAGTGAGGGAGATAGGAAAGAAACTGAGAAAAGGATTTCAATCAACAAATAGCATAACAGATTTTGTTGCATCAAAATTAGAACATTTCACTTGTAATCAATCAGAAGAAACCATTTGCAAAGAAAGAGGAACAATCAACAAGAAACACAAAGTCTTATTGCATCATGTTGCACAATTTACAATGCTCCTGGAGTACATGTTGAGATGGAGAGAGAATAGTAGTAGATAGGGAACAAAAGAAATGGATACACTTGCTTCTAGAAATACAGTGAGAGCTAGCAAACAAACATTAACCTCCTTCTGAAATGAGGGCACCCTTCATATTTATAGGTCCAAGAATGTCCTTTCGTCTCCCCTGCATGATCTTTCGCCTTCCTTCATGATTGTTGACCTTCCAGGTTCCTATCGCAACCTTTGATATTCCTTCATCACTTGTGACCCTTCATCTTGCTCATATAATCTTTAGGTTGTTAGCGTAAATCTTCTTCACGCATTACATCGCCTTTTCCATGCCACAAAATCAGCAGCGCCACGACATCGTTTTTTGTCCCACCAAAAATTTGTTTGACACATGACATCGTTTTCCATGCCACCCAAAAATATGCTTGATGCATGACACCATTTTCCATGCCACCCAAAAATCCCTAAATGTGACATCATCCTCTTGACATAAATCTATAAGAAAAATGACCTTGTTTTTAGGTAATCGCATGACAACATTTGACTCTTTTGTAAAGTACATCATCATTTCCATTCTTGTCACGTGTCATCATTTCCCATTCTTGTTTTTTGTCATCATTTTGATTATCATCTTGGAATTCCATGTTGCGACAACAATCCTCATTGTCATGCATCAACGTTTTTGGTTGTTGCTTGTTTTTCACACGCGTCGGAAACCCTCGTTGTTGCACGTCTCGAGCCTTCCGAGGTGCACGAAAAATGCCGACGGCAAAAAATTTGTCGAGTTTCAAACTTTGCTTTCGAGACATCAAGAGTTTATTTTCTATGTACACGTCAACAAAAACTTTCTTGATGATGCGTCAAACAAGTTTGTTGTCACATGTCAGCAACTAGCAATTTTAGGCGTGAATTTGTTTGCCATTTTGGGAGACTTTTTCAATGAAAATAGGTCATATAATATATGAATATTTATGGAAAATGGACTATGAATCTAACTATAATATATAGAACTACTTAAAATTAATTATTCATCATCTTGTATCCAAATTTTGACTTTTGCATCCAAAGGTGCGTGCCAATAAACTAAGTGATAGGAAGAGTTTATGATCACCACAAACTAAAACATCATATGATTCATGAAGATAATTAAATATAATTTCATTTGAGCTTTGGTTAGGCTCTCAAATATTCACGAGGCTCCTAAAACCTTTCGAGCAAGTTATAGTTGATACAAGACCTTTGTGTCACATTGTGGACAAGTTTTCACCTCTCAATGTTCCCAAAACCTTTCCTTGATGATTTCAACATGAAGTATGATCTTTTATATCTCCAATTCCTAGGGTAAGAGCTTCTGAATCTTCATTGAGCTCTAAAACTCTTGGAACAAGGTGACTAGCTTTTTTAGGACTTGCATTTCCCAATACCCTACTCTCAAAGACCCAATTTCACATAACTTGTTCCTGAACACTAATTTTCTTCTAGAACCTTCCTAAACTTCCCTGGATAGTTACAGACTCATTGTCCACAGTGTTCTTAAAGGCATTATATCTTCTTCAGACATCTCCAGGGTGCTCTGCAAGTGCAGAAGTCTAAAAATAGGCCCTTTCTAGGCCTCAGGAGCAAACTCCTTCAAAAATCATAATGAACTCATGAATTGTTTCTCACCAACTTACCTGCACATGAAACAAACTTTAAAAATCTAGTTAGCATATCCCTCTCAGCCATGATGGGGTTTACATAGTCAGAGATTGGCCGGAGGGAAGGTTCACATTACCCAATTAGGATTTTTTTGAGTGTGGGCTTGATTGTCATGGCCAAAATTTTAACTTTTTATGATTGAAATTTAGCATGTCAACAAAGATGGTAAATTTTTGGATATATATATATATATATATGTTAAATGAAATTCAATTTAACATCTAGCAAAGGTACATTTCCGCCATTATCTGATAGATGACTAATTAATTGGTGTGCCATGTTTTTCCTTACCTTTAAAATGTAATAAAGAAATCTAAACAAAACAGTCAACCCTAGTACAAAATTCATGCATAACTAACCTTCATATGTTAATCCTTTAAGCATAGAAAACTGAGACCTTCAATTGAAATTTGCACTTGATGACACCTCTAGTTTAGGTAAATAAGATCCCAAGTTTGAGTTGGCATCATCATGGATATGCGTAGCAACATTGTCGTGAACCCAATGAATAGGAACGATGTGGTTAAACATTATCTAGAGTATGTGGTTCCCTTCTAGGATTTGTAATCGTGTATGTAGTAAGGAGAGTGTATTCTCTTAAGGTAGAAATCCTCGCGGCCGACATTAATCTTAGTGTAAAATCCTCTTGGACATGACATGCATGTTGAGTGGCGAGACCACCAACTAACCTCGGAGTCATCCTTAAGGGTTGGTGTTATAATTTATCTTAGTACACAATCTCTTTTATCGTTGGGCTTAATGGTGTAATACTAAGGGTTAATTGTGAAACTTAGCAACTTATTAAGTTACGATTAGTTGGTGAAAATGTAACCATAAGATGATATGCTTAGATAAAGGTGAAATTTAGATCATTCATATAATGTGTATAAACCATCTCTTGGGTCGAGGGACTAAATTCCTAACGTGTGATCCCTAAGGTGAACCGTAATCCTCTAAACGAAGGAGTATTCCCTCTTGTTCTCCACTTTTCCTAATGTGTAATGAATGTACGTTGTGAAACTAGGTGATCATGTTCTTGAGGCAATTCCCTAGGATGAGAGCTAGTAGGCTCACGAGCATGCAAATGTCCTTATTAACCAATGGGTTTCTCAACAATTTCAAAACACTAATTAAATCAAATTAAGTGAAATCATTTTAAGATGAATGTAAATGATTCAAGCAGGTCCTATGTTTTAGATACCTACACATGAGAATACTAGTGTGAATCCCCTTTAACCCCTCTCAAACAATAGTGTCGGCTTGACAAGAAGTATTGAATGTTCCTAGAGTTACCATGAAGATTTTGGAGATAAGGGTGTACAATAACTCTAGTTGTGACCCTAGTAAGGTGTGTAAAATTTATAATTGAATATCCCCTTATAACACACATCTAATGCTTAATTGTTCAGGAATCCAAACCTGGTGGAGTGTGAAATCATACCCGTTAGTACCTTGATGACTAAGAAATTAAGTGAAGTAGATGAGATACATGGTTAGTTGTCATAATGTAAAACAAAATAGACTGACCTTAGAACTTAAATGCTAATATGAAAAGAACGCGTAGTCTATCTACTCTTAAATCAATAAAATTCCTTTGCTTCATGAGAACCTCCCTTGTTGCAACTAAGATAAATGGAAAATCCAATCGAACATGCAACTTAGAAAATGAATCCTTGGAACAAACACTAAAAGGATCATGTATGTACATATGTTCATACCAATAACTAGGTTACAACATTCTGGTGTGATGAGGGAAACAAGAAAAATTAGATGGGATTACTACAAGTGAAATGTTAAATAAAGTAAAGATAATGTAGTTTAATTATAAAATAATTGATAAGTGATTTCCAAACAAATAAGGTCAATAACGAAATATGAATGTAATAAATATGTAAACCGGAAAACGTTGTCATGGATGGTGCCTATACGGGAATCATAATGTAGTTGAATCATTGTGTTGTGTCTTGTCATTTGGGAAAATGTGGCCTTGATTTGCATTCATGTTGCTATATTTCATGTTATCTATAAGGATAAGGTCAGTGTAACAACGTAAGTAAAAAAATGTTCTAGTATTTTTTAGTGTTATATTTGTGTGTGTAAAATGTGGGCATTACATTTGGTATCAGAGTGGAGGTTCATGCTCTCGAACCTCTAGAATGGATTGGAGTTATGATGATTCTACATGGTGGTGGTGGAGATTGGAAGAGTAATGTGATATATGTTGTTATGTGACCAATGTTGTAATTGTGATATTATGAATGCACATGTTGTGCATGTCACTTAGTGTGTATTTTTTATCATGTTGATGTGCTTGTGATGAGAGTATTCACTCTCCTTTTCAAGATTCAATGATGATTTCACGTGTGATGTGCCTCCTTTTTTTGTGTGAAAATAATGTTAAGTTGGATTACGGAGCGTTGGAGTGTTTTTATTTTGTGATATGTAGGTGTGTTGATGTGTTACATGAAAAAATTGGTGTATAGTGAATTAGATTGTATCGTGATGTCACCACCATGTTGTGATGAATCATGTGTGTCACCATGTTGTATTACGATTGACTATATGTTGTAATTTTAGTCACTATGTTCATCTTATGTATAATTCATGTAATATGTGATATTCATGTTGTGATTGTATGACCCCTATTGTATAGTACTTGTACTTTGAGTGCACTATGTGGAAACGTGATGTATTGTAACACAAGAAAGTAATGATTGTGTTATACCCAATATATATACCATGCGTAAGATGCTATGGTTAATGTGCATGAATCATCATTGTGTTAGTGATGTAGTTATGTGTTATGTTGTGAGCCTTACACTAGACGAACCTAAGGGGAAAAATCATTAAGAGTGTATGTGTGGAGAGAGGAGGTCTGGACCAGAGTTTTCATAATCTTGAGCCAAGTACAGAGTGAAGAAGTGGAGTCTTATATAGAGTGAAAACCCACTTATATCTATTTATTATACTTGAGCTTGCTTTTGTGGATGTGCACCACCTTAGGCTCAAATTATGGAAACTAGCGTCCCCTGCTCTTTCCTATTGGGTTGTCCATCAAACAATCCTACGTGATTTTGACTATGTTGAGCCTTGTGCAAGTGGTGGAGGGATGATTCAGATAGAGATGATGACAAGTTGTATTATTTGATATGTTATTTTACGAACCGAGGCTCGATGTCCGAGTGTCAGCAACTCGTTGAGTACCCCTTTGGTGGTCGTATAATGCCACATAGTTATCATGATGTTTTATTTCTATATACATATTTTATTCATAAATTGAACATTTTCTCTTTTCTTGACAAGAACCAACATTTTTCTTGATTAACGTGTTCTTATATTTTAGGCATTTATTTGGTTATTGCACTAACATGTGTATTTTTCACTAACTATGGTAAATTAGCCATTCAATTTTCTTAGTTTTAAATTTGCATATCAAGTTTAAATTTATTTTATATCCTAGCCCAACACTTGATATTTTTCCACTTGGCATTTGAAATGGATTGTTATGTTGGTTCTAATGTCATAATGTGTTGGAATAGGGTCATGGGATTCACCATTAAGTGGTTAAACCTTTGGACCCACTTCATTGTATGGGGGTACGCCCCAAGGAGGCGGATTTTTGTACAACGAGTTATTATGTCACTTGGGTTAGGGGTGTCTGGACTCTATGTGCCTAGGGCCATAGGGTGACCGACCTCTTTGAGGGACATAAGAGACTTGAGGGAGACATAAGAGACTTGTGTGTGTGTGTGATTAGTGCACTTGGAGTTTTATTTTTATGTTTGTGATGCTTTGGGAGGCATATGTAGTTGTTGGTGATGCTTTGGGAGGTATATGGAGTTGTTTTGTGATGTTTTGGGAGGTGTATGGTGTTGGTGTTATGATTTATGTGTACTCTTGTGAGTCCGGTTGTGTTTTGTGATGTTGAGGATTGATGTTCCTCATTGTTGGTATGATGTTGTTTCCATCTTGACCCTATATAGCTATAGTTATGGTTTTGAGTTGCGTGAAACCCATGTATGTGTACATGTTGGGAATTTCATGTTGCGGTATTTCTATGTTACGAGTACCTTTCAGTGTCGGAAGAATGTGTGATTTTGGAGTACATATTTCCATGGTTTGGTTGAGTTCTTGTGATGTGATACAATTGTGAAAGTATGTAATAACATGTCTCGTGGGTTGTTATTGTTGTGTTGAGTTTTGTGTGATATCTTGAGGAAAATTACTGTTGGGCACCCACAAACATAAGACAATTAAAATTCTAAACAATGAAATACTAAGAGTTGAGATTAATAAATACTTAAAAGGAAAATACTAAGTAATAAAGTAAAATATAATTGCCAATCTTCATAGAACATTAAAATTTAAGATATTGCCAAATTTAGTTTGCTTACTTATGGTCATGTTGTACCAACAAGTTGTTTTGATAAGCGACATATGTCATTATTGACTTTCTTTCTTACATATTCCTCGAGCTTTGGTGATGTGTCGCATCGAGGACAATGCTTCTTAAAGGGGGAAATGTAGTGCCCACCATATTTAAAAATAATAATAATAATAAAATGTTGGACTGAATTGTTTCGAGTGGCATTAGGTAAGAGGTTATTTATTTGATGGTAGAGGTGAATGGAGTAGGTTTCTCTCCCCCCTGCCCCCATGTGAAGGCACATGTCCATCCTCAGACCTACAGACCCGTCTTTTCCCTGACAGAAAATGATTCAAGCACTTTAATTGATATCCGTAGGCTTTGACCACAGTGAAACCAAGTTAACATTGCAAATTTAGAAGCGTTTGGATAATTGCAGCGATGGTAGAATACAGAAGACAAGGGGATACTCATGGGACAGTCACACTATCTCACTAATGCAACAAACATGTTTCCAACCTGATCAATTTTCATTTATTTGTGTGCTCCCGGTCTGTGCTAAAATGTGAGCTTTGAAACAGGGCATGGACGTCCGTCAAAGCATAAAGATGGAGGAAATTTGTCAAATACTGTAGCTGCAAATGTTGGTAGACGTGTATGCAAATTGTGGAAGCATAGATAGGCCCAGGAACTGTTGACAGAATGTCTTAAAAGACATGGTTTTGTAGGCAACTTTGAATATAGGATATGCACAAAATGGGTTCGTTAAAAAGGCTTAGAAACTTTTAAACAAATGCAGAAATTATGTGTTGATATAAAGAAAACATTGAGCTCTGTTGTTATGCAGTTACCCTCTTCACTAAAAATTTAAGACATATTTACGAGTCGATCATTACTATAAATCACTAAGTTCAAAAGTTATTTTGATATTGTATTGTTTAAAGGATTAGGTATCAATGGAGCTCAAGTTTGAAGCGAAGTTCATGAAGGATAATGAGCCAGTGAGTCCCCTTTTATGGATTTTTAGTACTTCCTTTCCTACTGTAGGCAATGAAGCCATATTTGAGATGGAAAGTTCTGTGGATGTGTACAATGCCAAGAAAGCCATTAGGGATGTATTTTTTCCATGCAATCCCCACTTTTATTGTATAATGACTAAGGATAGGAATAGAGTGCTGAGTTAGGAATAGAGTGCTGAGTTAGGAAAAGAATGAAGTAAACATGGAATATCATGTGATTGTTCCGGATTTTCCCCCAGATAGAATGACTTCGATGAGTTTATGAATGATTATATCTGTAATATACACCTCACCCCTCTTCAAAAATTACGGCCCCTTTGGGAGTTCCACATCCTAAACTCCAATACCGGTAATGCAAGGGCCACAATGATTATAAACGTGGATCATTCCATAGGAGATGGAATTTCCATCATGGATTTTTTGTTCGGTTGTGTCACAAGAGAATACAATCCAAATCTTCACCTTACCTTTTCCTTCTTCCAAATCTCTTCCCAGGAAAACAACTAGTTCATATTGTTCACTCGATTTCGCTGAATTTTTCTATGGGATATTGCATAGACTGTTTATGCTTGTGCTTGTAATGTGTTACATTATTTTTTTATTTCATTATCGGCTTGCTGAGAATGAGATAGATGAAGGATATCAAGATGCTTATTCGGGGGCATCCGGGTGTTGAGATGCTGCCTAAAGTCATGTCCTCTGTCGTCTTCCCCATTGAAGAAATTAGAAAAAATAAAGAATTCTGTTGGAGGAACGATAAATGATGTGGTGATGGGGATAATATTCTATAGTTTGTAGCAATATTTGAAGAATGTACTTTCTCATGAAGAGCATACAATAACTCCCAATGAGCTGAAAAAGGAGAATTTAAGAATAACATTCCTTGTTACAATGAACACTAGAGCAATTTCTGGGTGAAGAGCATAGAAGAAATGTTGAAACCTAACGGTGGAGAGGTGTTGGATGCACGCAAACTATTTGTAAGAATTTAAGAGAGATTTGGAGGTTTGCGGAATGCGGGTGAACCCACCTGGAGCACCTCTTGCCCTACGGATGCTAGTATTTCCAGGCATGGTCTCCTTACCCTTTCCCTTTATAATTTTCATATAATTTGGTTCTTCATTTACAATGTAATAGAAATAATAAACCGTTGGATAAGTATACAGTTGGGTATTTTAATTAGAATGTTGGTGTGAAACAATAAAACTCTACCTAGTTATCTACACCACCGATTTACAATTTCACCATCCACCATGTTGTTACCGCAACCTTGTATGTGTTAGACTCACAATACCAAAAAATGGTTTCTCGTTCTGTACTGTTGGTATTGGCGAGCACCAAATGAGTCGACAACTAAAACAACTTTGTTGCGTATCTTTCCCTCCCCGGGTAAATCAAAACCCGACACAGGACAAACGCGGGTTTAAGCGGCGGAAAAAGCATGGCAGAGAGGCAGCGAAGAAAACATGTATGCGGGCCTCCGAAACCCGACGCCAGGAACATGTCGGGAGGTCGTCAAAACCCGACACAATGCAATTCGGGTTTCCATGGCGCAAAAACAAGTCGGGTTTGCACGTCGAAGAAGCATGTCGGGAGCCCGCCAAAGCCCGACACCAAAAGACATGTCGCAAGGGGTAGAAAACCCGACGCACAAGGAAATCGGGTTCATAGTCGGGTTAACAAGTCGGAAACACACGGATCAGAGGCATGTCGAGCAGTCCTCTATACCCGATGCAAATGCACAAGGGAGTTCCGAACCCGACAGGCGTTGGGGATCTCACCTACCACCATGGTTGTTGAAGAGTTAAGTGCAGTTTTGGAGGTGGTTGGAAAAGGGGGGCGAATTTTTCTCCTCTCATTTTTCTTCTTCCTATATAATGTAAAGGAGAGGCTCTTATCAAGGTCGGACATTTCTGTTTTGCACCCTCCCTTCTCTCCTGTTCACAAGAAGATTTGTGGAGTTTCAAAACCTCCCATATGGACTGTAACGCTGTTTTTTGCCTCTGGGCCATTGCAATATATTGAATCGATCCTTGAGCAATATATGTGTGTCTGTGGTTGCTTCTAAACCCTCTTACATATTTATTACTGTCATTTTGATCTTTTATTGCATTTTGGCTATCTGTGCATGGTGTGGCATTACATCTATGTGGTCTGTGTTTAATCTTGCAAAACGGGTGTTCTTCATTCCTCGGTGCATCACCTCCGTAGTTTAGGTTTTATTTTTATGCATTCTCTACCCTGTCTCCTTGTGTGTTATATTAGGTTTTAGTAAGCCCTCTGCGTTTATTCGGTGCATCGAACAAAGGAATAGGAGCCGGCCTTCATCAGGAGAGCTTTTCCGATTGTCGCAGTCCCACACTTGGGAAAAGCTCCATGTTGTGCAATCGCCTTGTGGGAGTCCTCAAGCGATCGCGTTACGCGGAGTCCCAGTGCTTTGTGATTCGACACCAACGGTTTTGCACGCCGGTGGGAGTAAGAGGTCATTCCATCAAAAATTTGAAGGAGTTTTCATGAAATTTGAACAAAAAAATTGCAGTTTTTACAAATTTCGAATTTTGCACCTCAGCTTTGAACTCCGAAATCATTTTCAAGGGTTTATCTTGCTCAAAACAGGTCAAATTTTCAATGGTTGGTAGATCGAGGTAATCTTCAAAAGGGTATCTTTAGTTTTTGATATTTTGATTTTCAAAATTTGGGTATTTAGTGATTTGAGGGTTTGGGATCAAAAGAACATCAAAGCAGCAATTCGGGTTTTGGGGGATGCATTGCATGGTCCTATTCCCGACAGCTAAGAAATCGGGTTTTGAGGGATGTCGGACATGTTCCAAGTTCCGACACATAGCAGTTCGGGTTCTGTGAGTTGCATCGCATAACCTGAGTTCCGCCTGTACTTTCGGGGATCCGCAGCTGCACAACAAGGCCCGAATTCCGGATTGAAGATTGTCTCCTCTGGGTCCTTCAAAGTTTAAATTATATTTTCAATATTGTCAAGTTTGGTGTGTAACTTGGCAAAATCCAGCCTTTTAGAGGCTTGTTCTCTAACACATCTGGCGACTCCGAAGGGATTGAATTCAGCGGTGTAGCAGCACAAGTTGCCCAGGCACATGAGAAGAATTCGGACAAGGTCTAATACTCGAGAAGAAGGCTATTTGTCCACTTGCAACTTTCACCAGGTTGGGGAAGGAGAGGAAGAAGATCACAAAGATCGCCATCCCCACCTAACAGGACTTTGTCTACACCTCCACCTGGTAGGCCTTTTCTTGCATCAACCAGGGTTCTTAGGCCAATCATAATGGCGCATCTACCACCGAATCCCTTTGTCAATTTCACGGGCAGTAGTCCACTTGCCCTAAATGCTCAGAATCAAATCCCAGTTGCAGCACTAAAGAATATCCCCTACTTCACGGGTGAAAATCATACTACTCCTATTGATCACATCCAGGATATTGCTAATGCATGTGCAATCCACGAAATAAATGAAATGGATGTTTGCGGTAAAGTTATTGGCTTCATCTTTCAAAGGTAAGGCCTACGATGGTTTAGGAGCCTTACAGGAAACGGGTCTATTACAAATTGGAACCAACTTTGTTCGGCTCTTTGCGGCGGTATGGGGATCAAGTAGTGCATTGCGGACAAACAAGCTTCCTAAGGGTTTAGTAACATTGGAGTCTATATTCAACCTTAACGACCGAGTTTGTAAGGAAAAAGGCTAACATACGAGTCGTAAGAGAGAAGATTCGGGGCCAGTGCAGTTGGGGAAGGCAAAACACTTCAAGTTGGTAAAGTGGCCCGAAGCGGGAGAAATCAGATTTCATGCGACTTTGCAAGAATTTCCGGATGTCTTCGCTTGGAGCTATGAAGACTTGAGAGGGATTCGATCCGAAGTTGGCACAACATACCATAGAATTGGATTCGGATGCTAAGCCCATCGGGCGAAAAACAGACCCGTTAACCCTCACATTGAGCCTCGATGAAGAAGAACTAAACAAGCTAATAGAGGCAAGCATTATATTCCATCAAGCACTCCCGAGGCTGGGTTGCGAACTTGGTTCGGTCGGGAAGAAGAGTGGAGAAAGCAGGGTATGTGTAGACTTTGAGACCTCGACCAGGCATCCCTCAGTTAAGACCATTACCCACTTCCTTGATCAATGGAACAAATATTGCCAAGTAGTATCCTGGTTCGAGAGATTCTCTCTCTAGATGGCTACTTAGGGTATAATCAGTGATGGTGAAAGAAGATGACCGATTCAAGACGGCTTTCACCACCAAATGGGGGACCTAGCCTACAAGAAAATGCCATTTGGGCTGTCAAATGTATTGGAGCCACTTTCGAAAGGGCAATGGATATGGCATTTAGGGGGTTGATCAATAAAATAGTTACGATATATCTTGGCGACATCACTTGTATTCTCAAAAAAATGCAGCGAGATCACCTTTGTCATTTGAGGCAAGTATTTCAGAGATGTAAGAAGATTCGGGGTATCATTGAATCCCAAAAATGCATATTTTTGGCTCACGAGGGAAAACTTCTGAGGCCATATTGTTTTGAAAGGAAGGGTTGGCGATTGACCCGAAAGAGTTGAAGCAATTCAAGCATTTCCATTGCGAAGTCCAAGAAGGCTCTTCAAAGCTTCTTAGGAAGAATCAATTTTGTCCATGAGGTTTGTTCCAAACTTTGCGTGCTCTCATGAAGCCAATAACGTTGATGTTGAAGAAGAGCATGGCATTTAAGTGGACATATCGAAGGCAAGAGCAAGTTTTGAGGCAATAAAAGGGCTATATCTCAAGCTCCAACCCTCGTCCCGATCCGGACTTCTCCCAGAGGACTTCATGCTTATATGCCTTCGGTGGCGGAGACACAATTTTACGCAATCTTGAGTACAAGCCAAAACAAAGAGGATTAGAAGCTGACGATTGCTTTCTTCGATCAAGGCTTGGAGGAATTCGAAACTAGGGTACTCTTTCATTGAAAAGCATGTTCTTGCGATGGATCGGAGCTTAAAGAAATTCAAGCACCTAGTCTCGAACAACAAGATCCAATTGTTGGTCTCTCATGTGGGGAGTTAAGGACTTCCCTTCTAAATAAGGATCTGAATGAGAAGCGTGCAGGGTGGATCACTCGTGTCATGGAATATGACATCGAAATTAAGGTCACTAAGCTAGTACGTGGAAAGGGACTATGTGAGCAGCTAGCCTTGAGTCAACAAGTTGAAGCAGGTGATGAAAAAGAGACTGTCTTGGTACTACAGGATAGTCAGGAACAGGAAAATGATGATGTGCCCACTCCTTGTTGGACTCAGAGTATGATACACTTCCTACAGACAGGACTATGCCCTCCAGGAATGAGCAAAGCAAAAAGGAGATACTTCAGATTACAAGCTATTCCATATGTGCTTGTTGATGGTGTTCTGTTCAAGAAAGACATCAATGGAGTTTTATTGAGGTGCATTGGGACAGGTCAAATTGAGAGGGTGTTACGAGATTTTCACGATGGAGATTAAGGAGGACATTTTGCCCCACAGTAACTTGACTCTCAAGATAATGAAGGCGGGGTATTATTGGGCCACAGTGTTCGGTGGATGTTATACATGGATAAGAAAGTGTAAGAGGTGTGCACTCTTCACGAGGCAAAGAAAGACTAGCGGACTTCCATTGCACCCGATTTTGGTTTGACCAACCATTTATGCGCAATGGGATTGGACTTCATTGGGGTCATAAATCCAAACTCATGCGAAGGCCACAGAAGTAGATTCTCCGCGGCGAGACTATTTCACCAAGTGGACCGAAGCAAAAGTAGCGCTCGAAGAGGCAAATGAGTCCAACATACTAGACTTTTATGAAGGGATAGTAACCAGGTTCGGTGTGCCGGCCACTATCATATCGAGATAATGCATTGGCATTCATAGGTTCCGGGATTATAGAATGGGCTATCGAGAATGGAATCTATTTGAGGCACCTCTTCAAATTATTACCCACAGGGGTAATGGACCGAGCAGAGTCCACGAATCAAAAACATGCTAAGAATCATCGGGAGGACTCTAGATGAAAATCAAAGAACATGGCATACCAAGCTAAAATCAGCATTATGGGGTCGTTGAAATAACACCAAAGAGGTCTCACGGGAATTCTCCTACTGCAAATTGGTCTATGGGAAGGAGGCGTGTGCCATATCATTAGAAGCCCACTTTGCATTGGAGCTCATGAGGCGGAGTTGGAGTTGGTGAGTTCGAACCAACGGAGGCTAGGTATGCGAGTTGATGGAATTGGAAGAAATTAGAGAACATGCAGTTCAAACAATTGAGAAAGATCAAGCCTTGGTGAAAAGATGGTTTGATAAGAAAGCGAGCAAGGACCTTCCGGGAAGGGGACCTAGTTAAAATGGGATGCGAGATCGGGCAAAACCGGGAAGGCATTCCAAGTTTGATGTCATTTGGAGTGGCCCCTACATGGTCACGGGATGTAAGAATAGCAATGCCTTCCCGTTGTCTACATTGGATGGAGAAGAACTCCTCGATTCAGGTTACTTGAATCTATCTTAAACTATTACTTTCTTGAAAGAGAAAGGTTTACCCTTGTAAATATTAGCCTAGTTTTCAATTCCTCTAGTGCGTATGCACATTGTTTTGTTGTAGTCGAGGTTTCGAGTTTCCCTAAGTGCTTTGGCACGAGGTTTCGTGCTCACAGGTTGCTTTTCTCACAGATGCGAGCGTGTTCTCGGGCTCGTGGGATCGGATATCAGATTAGTTCGGGTTGGCTGCTTATGACTCCATGCCCAATGGATTCTTGAAAGGCCATGCGATCTTCTACCTAGTAGGCGGGTAACCCCAGTTGAAGTCGCCAAATTGTTGCGTATCTTTCCCTCCCGGGTAAATCAAAACCCGACACGGGACAAGCGCGGGTTTAGCGGCGGAAAAAAAGCATGGCGAGAGAGGCAGTGAAGAAAACATGTATGCGGGCCTCCAAACCCGAGCGCGCCATGAACATGTTTCGGGAGGTCGTCAAACCCGACACAATGCAATTGGGTTTCCATGGCACAGCAAAACAAGTCGGGTTTGCACGTCGAAGAAGCATGTCGGGAGCTGCCCAGCTTAGACACCAAAAGACATGTCATGAGGGTAGAAAACCCGACGCACAAGGAAATCGGGTTCATAATCGGCGGGTTAACAAGTCGAAACACACCTGATCGGAGGCATGTTGAAAGCAGTCCTCTATACCGATGCAAATGCACAAGGAGTTACGAACCCAAACGGGCATTGGGGATCTCACCTACCACCATGGTTGTTGAAGAGTTAAGTGCAGTTTTGGAGGTGGTTGGAAAAGGGGGGCGAATTTTTCTCCTCTCATTTTTTCTTCTTCCTATATAATGTAAAGGAGAGGCTCTTATCAAGGTCGGACATTTCTGTTTTGCACCCTCCCTTCTCTCCTGTTCACAAGAAGATTTGTGGAGTTTCAAAACCTCCCATATGGACTGTAATGTTGTTTTTTGCCTCTGGGCCATTGCAATATATTGAATCGATCCTTGAGCAATATATGTGTGTCTGTGGTTGCTTCTAAACCCTCTTACATATTTATTACTGTCATTTTTGATCTTTTATTGCATTTTGGCTATCTGTGCATGGTGTGGCATTACATCTATGTGGTCTGTGTTTAATCTTGCAAAACGGGTGTTCTTCATTCCTCGGTGCATCACCTCCTTAGCTTAGGTTTATTTTTATACATTCTCTGCCACTGTCTCCTCGGGCAAGTTAGATTAGGTTTAGTAAGCCCTCTGCGTTTTATTCGTGCATCCGAATAGGAATAGGGAACCGGCCTTCATCCGGAGAGCTTTTCCGATTTCGCAGGAATCCCACACTTGGGAAAAGCTCCATGTTGTCTGCAATCTTGTGGAGTCTCAAAGCGATCGCGTTGCGGAGTCCCGATGGTGAGTCTTTGTGATTCGACACCAACACAACCATTACGTCTACCTAGCAAAGTTAGAAAAATGCAATTTCTAAAGACATGTAAAACAACATATTGAGCCCATAAAAGAGATGACAAGCGTCGTATGTGTTCCTTGTTATGAGGAGAGTCATATCAAGCTTTAGATTGACCTCTGAAATGATTGTTTTAATCTCTTCACCGTTGTTTCTCTAGGATCCTGTGTTGCTTCGTTTCACACTTTTAGGAAGCTACCAAAACTTAAAAATTGGATTTCATTTTGAACCATTGTTCAACCCCTGAGCAATGAAATGTCTATCCACCTTCACAAACCTCTATTATTTTTACTAGAAAATTGATTGTAACCTTGATTGGGGAAAATACTCTTCTAGATAGTTTTGCGAAGGCATTTTGTGACCTAGGTCACTGTTTGACTAGGTCAAACTGCCTCAACTACGACCAGTGGCTCCAGAAAATATGTCGCCATTTACTGACCCGTTTGTAAGTTCTCAATTCCGTCGACTCCAGTGAATTCTCCATATATGGAAGAGCATGTAGAAAATTTTCCATTGCACGTTCATATATCAAAGGGTAGTTTTGGTTGAGGTTTTCTTAGCCTCGAAAGCTAAAAATTCATTGTTGTTGCAATTAGACCGATTATGACCAGTGGCTCCAGAAACCCAAGCGCCCGATTGCAAACCGTTCACGATTGTAGAATTTCATTAGTTCATGTGAAATATTGGTATAAATTTGGACACGTAAGAATTATCCCATCTTGAACTTACTTATCGAAAGATAGTTTTTGAACGCACTTTCTTAGCCTCCAAGCCTAAATTGAACGTTTTTACAACTAGCGGAAAACATAAAAAGAAAGTTGTAGGACTCCTGATCGAGTTACCAAACCATCGTGGAAACTTTTTGACACTTGTAAATAATTATTTGAAACTCTATCATGTGACTTGTTGTGTGAAATTGAACTTTTGACCAATAGTGTTTCTCTTTCTCTCTCTATCTCTTTCTCTCTCCTTGGTTAAGAAATGAAGTGAAATGAAATGAAATCAATACATGTCTCTAACCCTCTCCTTTCGAATAAAAATTATTATTATTATTATTATTATTATGTAAATGGAAACTTAAAACGTTAATTATGCTAGATCTAGGTGGATGCCATGCGGAGATTTATCGCTGATTTCATGCTCACATGATTTTGTAGGTTGTAGAAATATGACGAAAGGCGTGGTGTAATTCATTGTTTATTATTGTAATTTATATAGGTCATTGTAGAATGTATATATTTATAATGTATTTCCATGTTACAGAAAAGTTTATATTTGAAATTTTGTAATATGTATGAGATGTTAGTTTTAGGGATGCCTTGGGAAATGTGCATTTAATCATAGGTGCCATTACGATTTAGATTTACGTATGGTAAAAAGGTTGGATATGTGTGTGTGTGTGGGTGTGTGTGTGTGGGTGTGTGTGTGTGTGTGTGTGTGTGTGTGTGTGTGTGTGTGTGTTAAATGAAATTGAATTTAACATATTGTAGTGTATTTCCAGTGTGCAATAGATGATTAATTAATTGGTGTGTCATGTTTTTCCTTACCTTCAAAATGTAATAAAGAAATATAAATGAAAAAACAACCCTAGTACAAAATTTGTGCATAACTAACCTTCATGTGTTAATCCTTTAGCATATAAAACTTGAGACCTTCGAATGAAATTTTCACTCAATGACACCTCCTAGTTTAGGTAAATAAGAGCACAAGTTTGAGTTGTCATCATCATAAAGCATATATTAAGTAGCGGCATTGTCGTGAACCCAATAAATAAGAACGACATGGTCAAACATTATCTAGAGTATGTGGTTCCCTTCTAGGATTTGTAATCGTGTATGTAGTAAGGAGAATGTGTTCTCTTAAGGTAGTACTCCTTGGGAACCAACATTAATCTTAGTGTAAAATCCTCTTGGACTGACATGCATGTTGAGTGGCGAAGACCACAAACTAACCTTGACAGTCATCCTTAAGGGTTGGGATTATAATTGAACTCGATACTCAATCTTTTTTATCGTTGGGCTTAATGGTGCAATACTAAGGGTTAATTGTGAATCTTAACAACTTATTAAGTTACAATTAGTTGGTGAAAATGTAACCATAAGATGATATGCTTAGAGAAAGGTGAAATTTAGATCATTCATATAATGTGTATAAACCATCTCTTGGGTCGAGGGACTAAATTCCTAACGTGTTATCCTAAGGTGAACCATAATCCTCTAACCGAAGGAGTATTCCCTCTTGTTCTCCACTTTTCCTAATGTGTAATGAATATACCTTGTGAAACTAGGAATGTACCTTGTGAAACTAGGTGCTCATATTCTTGAGGAAATTCCCTAGGACGAGATCTAGGAGGCTCACGAGCATGCAAATGTCCTATTAAATAATGGGTTTCTCAACAATTTAAAAACACTAATTAAATCAAATTAAGTGAAATCATTTTAAGATGAATGTAAATGATTCAAACAAGTCCTATGTTTTAGATACCTACACATGAGAATACTAAGTGTGAATCCCCTTTAACCCCTCTCAAACAATAGTGTCGACTTGAAAAGAAATATCGAATGTTCCTAGAGTTACCAAATGATTTTGAGATAAGGGTGTATAATAACTCTAGTTATGACCACGTATGGTGTGTAAAATTCATAATTTAATATCCCTTATAACACACATCTAATGCTTAATTGTTCAGGAATCCAAACCTGGTGGAGTGTGAAATCATACCCGTTAGTACCTTGATGACTAAGCAATTAAGTTAAGTAGATGAGATACATGGTTAGCTGTCATAATGTAAAACAAAATAGACCTACCATAGAACTTACATGCTGATATGAAAAAATGTGTAGTCTAGCTACTCTTAAAGCAATAAACTTCATTTTCTTCATGAGAACCTCCCCATTTGTTGAAACTAAGATAAATGGAAAATCCAATCGAACATGCAACTTAGAAAATGAATCTTTGTAAAAAAACACTAAAAAGGATCATGTATGTACATATGTTCATACCAATAACCAGGTTGCAACATTCTGGTGTGATGAGGAAAAAAACAAAATTAGATGGGTTTACTACAAGTGAAATGTTAAATAAAGTAAAGATAATGTAGTTTAATTATAAAATAATTGATAAGTGATTTCCAAGAAAATAAGGTCAATAACGAAATATGGATGTAATAATTATGCAATTTGAAAGCGTTGTCATGGATGGTACCTATACGTGATTCATAATGTAGTTGAATCATTGTGTTTTGTCTTGTCATTTGGGAAAAGGTGGCCTTGATGTGCATCATGTACTATTCATGTTATCTATATGGGATAAGGTTTGTGCAAGCATCTCATGTGTTATGCATAGTCCTAAGAGATGCCTTGCATTGTCATGTGGTGTCGTGTAAATAACAACGTAAGTCAAAAAAAAATATTGTTCCGATATTTTTAGTGTTGTATTTGTGTGTGTAATATGCGGGCGTTCTGACTCCTCACTAGTATCTGAAAATTGCCCCTCTGAGGGTATAATCTACCCCTATTATTGATGAGATTCCATCTCGGTGGGCTCTTCTTGATCCCCATCTTTTGAATCTTATCACTTAGGTCCTGATGCGATGGTTAAGGAGAGGAGACCCAATCTTCTCTGCTAAGACTTTTTACTTGCCTATCAATTCTTTTGAAGTTCTTATCCCATCGACCCTTATCCTATTGAGGTTTTTAACGGGGAAGATTGGATAATTGTCCAAAAAAGAAAAAAATTCCTTTTAAGTTGAACTCTTCCTATTACAAATGACTCTCTATATCAAGTTCTTCTTTGGGGTGACTCTTTTGAATGGTCTGGTGTTTTTATAGAATTATTTTTTCCATAAGCCATGTTTTAGTCTTCTTTGATGTTAATTTTGTCCCATGTTTTGGGTTGTTTCTATTATTTTGTTATTACGGTTCAATTGCTCTTTTTTAATTTACTTTTGGTATTCACTAATGTATCATGGATTTATTCCTTTTGTACTTTGGTAAGATCCCATTCAAATAATCTTTATCCTTATCTGAAAAAAAATAGTGGAGTTATCACTTCTTATTATGTGAAAGATTTTTTTCCAAATAAATGTCAAATTTTACTTTTATTATTTTCATTCTTGTTGTTATTGATGCCATCGATCACATGGAAGATCTGATGTAAACTATTTTCTACTTCTTGAAGTTTCGGATGATGAGCTAAACATGTTAGCATATTATTTGTAATATCTCTCTTAAGCTTATGTTATAAGATAAGGCATTGTTTCTATGCTGCTTATGTTATAATGGTTTTAATCACTTGGGTAAATAGAGTAGGTAGTTGTTTTAAGGTTGGCTATTTTCGTTATACATTTGCATATGGTTCCACACACCTCCTATTTTCTATGATATCTTGTGTGTTTATATAATAGGATTCTCATGTGTTTTATTTATTATGTTGGTTAATACATTTTCTCCATCTATTTTTTATTATAATATGGTATCTCTTCTTGATTCTAATAAGGTAATGGTGTCAAAATAAAATCTATTTGTTCTCCGCATGTCGGTTGTATTTTGTACGATGCATGGGGGAGGGGATACATGCTCAAAACAATTTGAATCTCATCCATTTTATTGTTTTTGAGTCTATGATCATCTCTATCTTGGTAGAGGAATATTCAAACTCAATTTGAGAGTGTAAAACTAGTGGTAAGCTCAGGAGAGGAGCAAGGTTCTGTGGCGTGGATTTGTTTGGGAGTTATCTTCTGGTGTAGGGTGTGTTTTTTGAATGGGTTTGTAATGCATTGGGATTAGAGTGGAAGTTGGTGGACACTTGTTACCAATTTTGGCATCAGTAATTTTTTTGAGTCTGCAACATGGAGTGGTTATATCACCGCAAGTGAACACCATGGCAGAGCCTTGTTTTACTACTTTGTAGAGGTAGAAAACAATCATACATCAAGTCCATTGACTCTATGGTTTAATGGAGGTAAGGACAGTTGATTTGCTTTTATGATAAACAATATAAACATGGGCTATTTTTTTCGTAGTTTACAACTCTTCAATAAACGAAAGCCATTTTAAATTAAGGTTACTTCTCAGTTTGGATAACCAAACCAAGGAACAAAGGAACTCATTGATCTTGCTTGATTTTGATGTTTCACCATCTCCATACCATTGAGCTAGGGTTGGCAGGTATCAAATATGAAAGTAACCAAATTCATTTCCTACAGGAAAAAGGACTATAAATATACACTATTAGGTGTCATCCTATGAATGTTAGACCTTCTGCACAATAAAGGCATCTCATCTTTCATTTTAGCCCATGGGATATAAATTTGTATATGACCACAATTGTAGTACCCGATGCAGCAGTGATATGGCCAAGTAGCTCCAGATCCGTCACTATCTTTTCTTCACTCTTTGGTGGCATCTGCGTGCAAGTTCTATAAGAGAAATATAATAATTAAATTTTATCGGGTACCATTTCTCACCCTCTGCGTTGAAGAAATCACTTCGATTTTTCCTTAGAGTACAATCAACGTCAGACGAAGACCTCAACACTTCATCACCATTGTTCTTCAAACAGGCTTCATTTTCCCCCAAACCAAGGCATTCATTCTTTCCACAGATGACAATAGCATTATTCGAACCTGAAATAGGAATCTTCCCCATGTTCAAATCCAATGCCACATTATCATCACCATTGGCCAGAGCAGACCCCCCCATCATCCCCTTTGGAGAAAACTTTGAACATGAATAGGATTTCAGGTTTACACCCTCATTCTCTTTTAGGCCACTTTCCTTTGCCACCTCACCTTCTTCCCTTATCGTAATTCCTTCATCTGCCACATTTTCATTACTATTGACCGGACTTTCATAATTATTTTCACTTCCACCAATCTCCCCCCTTAACCCAATCTCTTCATTTTCCCTACTTTCAACACCAATGACCTGATTTTCTTTATTTCCTTGAAGAGTTAGCACCCCCTTGGCTGCCCCAATCACAGTCTTGATTTCTACATTAAGTTCTTCATCTAAACCATTTTCCTCCGCCAAGACGCTTTTTTCTGATACACCATTATCTTCGCTTACAATAAGTAAATGTCTATTTTCATTACTGATGGGCTCATGTTCGGGTTTTTTCTTCCCAAAGTCCAAGCATAACATTGAAGCTTTGTTATGTGAAGAATTTTATCTAAAACTTATTCTGGAGCAGGCTACTTAATTTCTATGCTACTGCTGAGTTGAAGCAAAATCTTTTTTAGAGAAAAAAACAACTGTAATTAATAAAAGAAAGACTTGATACATCAAGATAGATCAATTTAATTCTCTTACCTAAATTTAACTCGGAATAGAAATACAATGCAAATCAAATAAGGAATAAAATAAAAAAGAAAAAATTACCAAGTCCTCTGTTTTCTTCACTTATAAGGAAAACAGAATACCTGGGTGCACAAGAAATCAATGCTCTTCACTTCACCAACTGCATATTTGTTTCATTTGTATGAGATATTCAGATGTTTTTTATGGGAGAAAAGATTACAAAATAATGAAAAAGCGAGGCTATGAACCTTGCTAGGATGGGCATTTTTGTAACATTCCAGGCATGCCACACATGCTTGAAAGGAAAATGGGGGGCTAGGAAAACCTGTATCCGTAAAAAATGATAACAATGGAATTCTAGAATCATTCAGAGACTCGACTTCCAATAAGCTTGCCAAGCCATGGACGGTGAGAAGAATTATTAAGCTCTGTTTAAACTCCACACAATTTCCTGATAAATTTAGCACCACTTCTGCTTACAAACTATTGTTGAAATTAGGACGCAACGATTCTATAGTAGGGCATTCGAAGAAGCTCACTGAAGAACCTCATGTGGCTGACACTCTGGAGAATTTTGCGACTGCAGATTATGTTTATTCAATTTTCGAGAGGTCTAGTTTGGATGCTCATTACACCGACTATGAAGTGTTGCTCACCTATCCTCTCTCGAGGTCTCTGTCTCTATCCCTTCTTCGGGGGGAAGCCCTTGATCTTAAGTTGAAGGAGTAGCACATGTGAAGTGGCCAGGGCAGTGGAAATTTAGTCACGCCACATAAAAAGCGTAATCCCTGTAAATGGGATTCAAGTGATAGAATATCAAAGGGAAGGATGTAAACTTTGTGGAGAGACCTAATTTGCAAAATCAACAACTTTGGGCAATTGGCGGTGTGGAGGCTGCAAAAGACACAACCCTAGGATGTTGAGCACAATCCTAAGGGAATTTTAAAAGTTGTTGATATAGATGCAGATGGAAGGGAAATGTGTTGGACTCGCTCCAAGGAAGGATGGTTACCAACATTGCCTTCCAAGTATTCAGACTCTGTGTTGCAGCCATGGAAGAAAGTTACAATTATTACTTCCACTTAGCTCTGAAACTTCTTGGCTAGTCGTTTAGGATTTTAGACTGATTAAGAAATTACGATTGTTCCATGTCTCTTAAAAGACATTTTTTGATACTGGGAATGGGCATGTAGGAAGGTGAATGGGAATTTGGATGGTGGCTGTGAGCAATAGTGTATGAATTTCATGTAAGCAACTAAAATTGGGCATTACGTTTTGTATATATTGTAAAAAAGTTATTCTGTGGTTTACCTGTCACATCAGAACTAATGAAAAGGACGAAAGGATATGAGCTCTGTAAATGGATGTAGCTGCCTCTTGACCATATTAAGCACTTGCAATTCGTAAAAATTATCTATACATCTTGTATGAGGCATGAGCTAATGCCCATTACAATCATTATGCCTCTTTATCAAGGAAATTTGAGTTTCATAGTAATTCCCAAGTATGTTTTAGTTTCCACTAATTCTCAATAATACAGGTTGCGGAGGATGCCAAAACAGCAGGTGCTTCACGTCAAGGCATTCTATCAAATAGTTCACGTGCATTTTCAACAAATTCACATTGTGCATATCCTACAATCATAGCATTCCATGAGCCCACATTTCTTTGAGGCATTTTATCAAACAGTTCACGTGCCTTGTCTATGCTTCCACATTTGATGGATGTCCATACCCTGTTCCAAAGCTCCCATTTTGGCACAGGTAGGGAGGATGCTGACAAAGGTTGTGGAATTTGGCTTTACATCTGCCAATTGCAATTGCATGAATGTTTCTAAGTAATTATAACGCATTTTCAACAAATCCATTTTGGGCATATCTTGCAGTCATTACTGTCCACGATACCACATTATTTTGAGGCATTCTATCGAATAGTTCACGGGCCTTGTCTACGGTTCCACATTTTGCATACATGTCTACCAGGACATTTGCAACCACATCTGACAAAATTCCTCTATCCTTTATGCTTTGATGGATGTCCATGAGAAACTGTCTCATTCTTTCACCTAGTCAAACTCTTTACAGGCTTATTTAAATATACTTTTTATATGGAAAGCTGTGTGTAGCAAATCACACATTTAATCACCTGCGAGCAATGAAAGAGTGATTTTCTCTTTCCTTAATAAAACCATGCTCTGGCAAAATACAGGCCTGTAATAATTGAAGATATGCCAATCTGGGGTTGTGTAGCGTAAACAGTGTAAAATAATAAAGCCCTTTGTTTGGGCAACATGAATCCACTCATGAGAAAAGCAGCCACACCAAGTACGTGAGTGGATTCAACATGAAATCCATGTCGTGGGTTGAAATGCGACAGACGGATTTGATGTCATCGAGCTGTGGAATTTTCTGTTGAATGGACTCAATGAACCTCAACCAGTGGTGCCCAGAGGAGACGGGAAAGAAGTATGCGGCCGAGGATGTGAATACGCGGGCGGTCACATAGGGAATGATATTGCAGTTCATCAGGATCTTCTGCAGAATCAGAAAGATGAGATGTGTTGCTCTGGGCTGATGTAATCAACCCATCTGAGCTGAAGGGAGTAAAAAATAATGCAAAAGTGGGCCAAACTGATCTTGGCAGTGGAACCAGGCCACTCATTTTGGAAAGATTGACACAGAGGACGCTATTAGCAGAGACTGATAGTTGTATTACGTAAT